>JAXCGZ010002510.1:12500-51749 GCA_037179515.1 Halocaridina rubra
TATGTATGTATGTATGTATGTATGTAATTACCTAATTGTAATTCCCTATTTGTGCTTACAGGAGAGAGCCACATGCTCGTAACTCGTCTCCTGGTCGGTTCCATTTTGTACTCGGTGATAATTATAATACTTTTCCTTAAAACTGTGGATTGAGTTAGCATTAACTACCTCCTCGCATAAGGAATTCCAATCGTTAATTACTCTTATACATAAAAAAAGTACTTCCTTACCTCCTACAAAGAAGTTCTCTTACGAAACTTCAAACTATGACATCTAGTTCTAGTGCCAGCCATATCAAAATATCGATCCCTATCCACTCTATCATAACCATGAAGGAATTTAAAAACCGTCACCACATCCCCCCTCATTCTTATAGCTTCGAGTGATGGTAAGTCTAATCTCCTTATCCTCTATTCTGTGTGTATTTATGTATGTATGTATGTATGTAAGAATATATACATATATATATATATATATATATATATATATATATATATATATATATATATATATATATATATTTATATATATATATATATATATATATATATATATATATATATATATATATATATATATATATATATATATATAGGTATGTATTTTGTTCATCAAAAATTTTGACTACAGTAAACAAGTCGTATCTTATCTCTCGCACAGACAATCGGTGAAGGTAATATCATTCATTGTTTTGCTTTGGTCTTTCTATCAGTCAGACTGTCTATCTCTTATCTCTCTCTCTCTCTCTCTCTCTCTATATATATATATATATATATATATATATATATATATATATATATATATATATATATATATATATATATATATATATATATATATATATATATATATATATATATATATATATATATATATATATATATATATGTATATATGTATATATATGTACATATGTAAATATGATAGAGGGCGTCCAAGGTATGCCTTTTCCTGTTTGCACTTATAATATGTTTTTTTTTCAATTACATTTCAGGTTTCAGGAGGCGTAAATTTTGCATACCCTTTTTCAGTTACTTTTCAGGTTCCAGGAGTTGTGAATTTTGCATATGCATTTTCAGTAACTTTTCAGGTTTAAGCAAGAGTGAATTTTGCCAAGATTGCAAATTAAAGAGTCTTCCTTCAGTGACCTCATCTACACAACGTGAGCTGCTTCTTCCATCCCAGCAGCATTTTCCCTATGTTTTATTGGGTCGCTGTTTGCACTACCCTGTTGGAGCTTGTGTTGGTATAACTTAATTTTACGGCCGCATGCTCTTCCTGGCACCGACGCTTACCGTGATCTGGGCTTGGAACCGGCACTAAGTTGAGATTGATTTGTTCCCCCAGTGGATTCTTGAATGGGCCACCCACCAGAGGTTGGGTCTTACCTTGTAAAGATGCAGTTGAGAATATAAGTATTAAGTCTCAAAAAAAAAAATAATATACAATTACGTATGGTGCAGTGAATATAAACTTTTTTATATATATATATATATATATATATATATATATATATATATATATATATATATATATATATATATGTGTGTGTGTATGTGTGTATATGTATATATATGTATATGTATGTGTATATATATGTATATGTGTATATATGTATATGTATCCTGTGCCCTGTGGGGCGGGCACAATATCAAAGAATAGCCTCACCGTATTCCCTGCGTGTCGTAAAAGGCGACTAAAAGTGGACGGGGCGGGGGGACTAGGAATCCCCCCCCCTTGTACCAACCTCCTGTGAGACGTCAAAGAAGAGGGGGAGTAGAGGGGAGAATAACTTCTCCCCAAACTGTTTTCCTTTTTTGATGTAGGCTACCCCCCAATTAAAGGGGGAAACAGCCAAGGTATATATATATATATATATATATATATATATATATATATATATATATATATATATATATATATATATATATATATATATATATATATATATATATATATATATATATATATATATATATATATATATATATATATATATATATATATATATATTATATAAATAAATATATATATATATATATATATATATATATATATATATATATATATATATAGATATATATATTATATTATATTATATTATATATATATATATATATATATATATATATATATATATATATATATATATATATATATATATATATATATATATATAGAGAGAGAGAGAGAGAGAGAGAGAGAGAGAGAGAGAGAGAGAGAGAGAGAGGTTATGTGTATGTGGCGTGCGTGATAGACTAGCAGATTGTTAAGGTCAGAGCAGGGTAGGGGAGAGCGAGAGAGATGAGGTCTTTTCACGCAAGGAATCTTCCTTTGATACACATTTCCATCGGTCTTTTGCTAATGATAAACACAGCTTACTAAAATCTTCACACCCTTCTGTTATTCTTGTATCGTATTTCAATAATAATAATAATAATAATAATAATAATAATAATAATAATAATAATAATAATAATAACCAACCTCCTGTGAGACGTCAAAGAAGAAGGGGAGTGGGAGGGAGAATAACTTCTCCCCAAACTGTTTTCCTTTTTTGATGTCGGCTACCCCCCAATTTAATAATAATAATAATAATAATAATAAGACTTTATTTCCAACGTACATTGGGTATTCAAATATGGGTGTACTATTAAAATTTACAAGTAAAATCTTCCTTTAAGAGTAACTTCTTAAGATTATATTTAAAAGTATACACTGAACCAGCATTTTTTAGTTCTCTGGGAAGCTGATTATATAAATGAGGTCCACGAATGTTTATATCTCTTGAGCCAATATCAGTTTTAGACCTTCGTACTAATAAATCTTCCCCTTGACGGGTAGTTAACCCGGTAACTGAGCTTACTGTAGAAAAATTATACAAGCAATCAGGAAGATTGTTTCTTAGTATATTAAAAACAAAGGTACATATATCAAAAACATATTTATCTCTAATCTTTATCCATTCTAGATCTTTTAAAACAGGAGAGATGTGCTCGTATTTTCTTACATTGCCAACAGCCACTCGTGCTGCAAAGTTTTGTAACTTTTGTATTCTTTGTAATTGAGTCTTATTTGTACATCCCCAAACTTTGAGACAGTAATTAATTAAACTCATAGCTAAGGACTGGACAATTATTATACGAGTTGATGTTTCAAATGAGTCTTTTACCCTATTTAGATATATTAGAGTACCCATTACTTTTTTATAAATTTCATCTATATGCATTTCAAAATTCATGTAACGGTCAAAATAGACACCTAGGTTCTTTACCGAGTTCATTGGCTTAATGATATAACCGTTAAAATTTATATGAAGATTGTCATCAACTTCTGATAATAATTGTCTGGATCCGATAAGAATAGATTGGGTTTTAGTTTCATTAAGTAACAGACCATTTTTTAGAAAGTAACGTTTAGCCATATACAAAATTTCTTCTGCTCTACGAATAATATTTTCTAAATCATTAATTTCTCCTTCAATTAAGATTTGAGTATCGTCAGCATATTGAATGACATAACAGTTAGGTAAATATTTTACTAGATCGTTTACATATATTAGAAAAAGTATAGGTCCTAGGATCGATCCCTGAGGGACCCCAAACAATACCTTCTTGCGACTTGAAACTACATCTTTTATTCTGACTGACTGGTAGCGGTTTTTTAAATAGTTCTCGAACCAGCTTGGGTCAATGTTCATTTTTTTGCATTTTTCTAATAAGATGGTATGGTGTACACTATCAAAAGCTTTAGAAAGATCGAGTAGTAGTAGCAATGATATTTTCTTATTATCTATATTTTTGTATATTTCATCTGATATTTTCAATAAGGCAGTTTCAGTTGATAATTTTGGCCTGAAACCGTGTTGACTTTTTGCAATAAGTTTATTTTTTTCAAGAAACTCACTTAACTGATTTGCAACAATCTTTTCAAGTATCTTTGATAAAATTGGTAGTAAAGAGATTGGTCTATAGTTAGAGACGTCGTCAGGATTTCCATTTTTAAAACCAGGAATTACATGGGGATTTTTCCATAAATCTGGGTAAATATTGGTAACTATGGAAGTATTGATTATTACCGTCAGATAATATGCTATTACAAATAATGAATCTCTAATAAAACGAAAACAAATTCCATCTGATCCATATGCATTAGAGTCTTTCAGATTTTTTATTACTAAGAGTACTGTATTACAATCTACTGTAGTAAAGACATCATTACTTCTATTGAATGCACTATGTTCTTGAAGATTAACATTATTATTATTATTACTACCATCATCACTATTATCATTACCATTACTACCACCATCATTATTATTTACACCATTATCAACATTTCTATTATTATTACTACTACCATCATCATTATTATTACCACCATTACT
The DNA here is from genome assembly GCA_037179515.1 of Halocaridina rubra. NCBI lineage: Eukaryota > Metazoa > Arthropoda > Malacostraca > Decapoda > Atyidae > Halocaridina > Halocaridina rubra. Next base: position 16,888 of record JAXCGZ010002510.1, read on the forward strand.
ATTATTGATTTCAAGGTATATGTATGTATTATTATTATTATTATTATTATTATTATTATTATTATTATTATAATAATAATAATAATAATAATAATAATAATAATAATAATAATAATAATAATAATAACATATCAGTATTGATATTATCACTATCATCATATCTCAGTAATCTGCCTCTTGCTGTCGGAATTCAAACCTCGTACCTATAGAGCAAGTGTCCACACCTTAATACGCTAAGCCAAAGAGGTGTATAATGAGAGAGAATGTAATTTTTAGCAAAATTACTCAGGTGTTTACCGATGGCTCTACTCTGCTTATTCTACTCTGACATTTTTTTCCTCTTCCACCGACAAACCATCATTACCCACATATAATTCTCCTCCTCAGCTACCTCCTACCGTCAGGATTCGAACCCTAGACCTATGGGACAGGAATCCAAAGCTTAATGCACTAAGCAACATATGGTATATAAAGAGAGAGAAGTGGACTTTGTGCTAAGTCATTCATATGTGAGGTCGACGGATCGCGCCTTGTCCAGGCAAGAGAGTTTAAGCTGTACACTGGGGAGGTTACTGCTGTGGTTGGTCACCACAGTGGAGGGTTGGGGCCTGTGCCGGCTGGCGACTGCCCTATGGGTCTTCCATGACCCGTTCCACCCATCCGTGGGTGGAGAATCTATAACAAACTGGATATATTCTTCTCTGATATTCTTACCTCTCTCCAACCAATCAGTGATCAACGTATACACTAAATTCTCTTCCTCAGTATGGAACGAGGTTACCCAATTGATTGATAGAACGAATGCAATGCAATATTTTTCTATGAGAGCAGAATAGGTACAGTGTGTGTGTGTGTGTGTGTGTGTGTGTGTGTGTGTGTGTGTGTGTGTGTGTGTGTGTGTGATTACTTAATTGTGATTAACTAATTGTGCTTAAAGGAAAGAACCCCAAGCTCGTAACTTCCCTTCTCCTGATCGGTTCCATTTTGTACTTACTGATACTTATCATACTTGTCCTTAAAACTATGGATTGAGATAGCATTAACTACCTCCTTGCTTAGCGAATTCCAATTATCAACTACTTTTACACTAAAAAAGTACTTCCTTACATCCTGCAAAGGAGTTTTCTTACGAAGCTTCAAACTATGACCTCTAGTTCTAGTGCCAGCCATATCAAAATATCGATCCCTATCCACTCTATCATAACCATGAAGGAATTTAAAGACTGTCACCTTATCCCCCTTCAATTTTCTAGCTTCGAGTGATGGTAAGTCTAATGCCCTCAGCCTCTTATCATAACTGAGATTGCGTATATCTGGCACCAGTTTCGTGGCATGTCTTTGAACTTTTTCAAGCATAACTACGTGCTTTTTCAAGTGCGGATTCCAAAAGGGGGCTGCATATTCAAGTTTTGGCCTCACATATGTTACATAAATATTTCTGAACATTTCCTTATCCATGTGCCTGAAGGCTACCCTTACATTTGCTAGGGAAGCATATGCTGCGCTTACTATGCCATTTATTTGCATTTCTGGAGACAAATCGGCCAGGATGTTTACTCCTAGATCTCTCTCATTCTCTGTCTCTTGAAGTTGTACTCCTGTCAACGAGTAATCAAGCTTGGGCCTTCTTGCACTTGTACCCATTCTCATTACCTTACATTTTGAAGTATTGAATTTCATTAGCCACTTTTCTGACCACTCATGCAGACTATTTAGATCCTCCTGAAGTTCTCTACCATTGTTTTCGTTTTTTACTTTCTTCACAATCTTTGCATCATCTGCAAACATATTCATGAATGAATTTACAGACTCTGGTAGGTCATTTACATATACAAGGAACAAAAGTGGCCCTAAACCTGAATCCTGTGGAACACCACTACTAACTCTTCTCCATTCAGACACAGCGTCTTACTCTAACCCTCTGTTCCCTTCCTTTTAAGTATGTGTTTATCCATTTCAAGATATTTCCACCTATACTTGTCTTTGTTAGCAGCTTCTTAATAACTCTCCCGTGTGGGACAGTGTCAAATGCTTTCTGGAAGACTAGGATTATGCAATCTGCCCAGCCCTCTCTTTCCTGTAAGATTTGGCTTACCTCATCATAAAATTCTAATTAGTTTGTGACTGTTGATCTACCTTCTATAAAGCCATGTTGTCTCACTGACAACAAGTTGAAGGATTCCAAGTGAAGAGAGATATGTTTCCTTAGTAGTTTCTCCATAACTTTGCAAACTAGACATGATATAACAACTGCTGCCCTTCAGAGATTGCTCATAGATATGAATGGAAGCTACGGTATGACATAGAAAACGAGCATACGTGAGAAATCAGAGAAAATTGTCATACGCCGTCTGTGTTATGGATAACTAAAGTAATATCGGAATCTCTCACTTTACATCGTGGTCCTAGTGTCTTCATATGTTTCTGTAGGTTAACTTATAAAATGCGCCTCAGAACTACCAACTTGAGGAACAGTAATAATAACTTGGTAATGGATCTAGGGGCAAACCCCTGGTCAGGAAGTGAGGGGAGACTGCTATTATAAATTTTGTTAAATTACATATGGTTAGGCTAGTCAAGAGGCAGAATTTGCACTTATGAGAATCTGTGGTCCGTTTTTCTCATTTAATTCTCTCCTAATTCATAATTGTATAGATTCTGTTTAAAATACTGTTCCTATGAAAGGAAATAATTATTATAAAAGCAGAGACTAAGTCGAAATCTATTATTGACACCAATGAAAATGACATAAGCAAAAGTGCAGAACTATATACCATAGTAGTAGTAGTAGTAGTAGTAGTAGTAGTAGTAGTAGTAGTAGTAGTAGTAGTAGTAGTAGTAGTAGTAATAATAATAATAATAATAATAATAATAATAATAATAATAATAATAATAATAATAATAATAATAATAGTTATTGCGGATAATTTCTAACATAAACCAGTTTGGAGTCCCATAACCCTTAAAATTATTGGCCAGAAACTCTAGAACTAAATAGTAATTCCTTTTGAAATTGCTTGTATCTAGCTGTTAGTTCCTTAAAAAAAAAATCAACAGCTCGAATAATTCTAATCTAGTTTGCTAAGAATAACATTATAGGTCCTGTTCCTGCCCATGAGAGGCAAGATCGGAGGTTATCCAGGAAAATATCCTCTTCTGTTTTATATTCAAATAACTTTTTAGATATTTCCTTTTATAATGTTTCCCTTCAACCTCGTGTAACTTCCTCTTTCAGTAGCTTAAGATGGATCTGTTGCACCTCTCTTCAGCCTCTTAGAATACCTTCGATGCAAGTTTTAAACCTTATACTGTGACCGTAGATACATCCTAGTGATTAATCATTAAATTTTCTTTATCCAGATCGAACTGTTATCATAAAATCTAAAACAATGGGTGGTTTCAAAATGTTCTTCAGTAATGTCCAATATTTTCTTCTTCGTGAATTTGTTATGAACATACGCGTCTAATATCTCACTGACATTTTATGGCAAAAGTTTTCTGTATTCAAGAATTTACTCCTTGTTAGTCACTTAAGAGTGCCACGAGTATGGGCTGTGGCACTCCTGCAGTGCCATCTGAACGGTCGCTAGCTCCCTCGTCATTGCCCATAGATCAAAGTAATCCCCTTCTTTCTCTTTTTTTATGTCGGCTACCCCCCAATTGGGGGAGACAGCCAAGGTAGATAGATAGATAATCAATATTTGTGATTACATAAACTGTTAAATTTCTATATTTTGTGCAGCCGATGAATAGAGAAATACAATCACCACTAACATATCTCTTGTTGTTGTGTTCTGCGGTAGGGTGTCATTTGACCTTTTTTTTCGAAGGTTAGAGCCACTTTAAGCCTCAATGCGCGTCCAATCGTCAACATTTTATTCTTTTCTATCTTGACTCTTGGGCATATCGTCATTGAGGAATACTGAAATATTGTTTACACCGGTAGTAGAACACTGTCGAAAGCCAAAGTGTCGAAAGACAAAATGTCGAAAGTGTCGAAAGACAAAAAATGTCGAAGGTCAAAGTGTCGAAAGGTCAAAGTGTCGAAAGACAAAATGTCAAAGGTCAAAATGTCGAAAGACAAAATGTCGAAACACAAAGTGTCGAAAGACAAAATGTCGAAGGTCAAAGTGTCGAAAGGTCAGAGTGTCGAAAGAACCTAACCTAACTTAACCTAACCTCACCTAAACCTTCGACAGTTTGTCTTCCGACACTTTGTCCTTCGACACTCTGTCTAAGCACGGATTACACCATTTTGCACTTGGTGTCAGTTACAGTAGCGTGTGATTTAACAAGAATATAAATATGATATGCCTTTAGCATATAATTATTTTTAGAGGTTTTCTATGACATATATATATATATATAATATATATATATATATATATATATATATATATATATATATATATATATATTTATATGTATATATATATATATATATATATATATATATATATATATATATATATATATATATATATATATATATTTTTTTTTTTTTTTTTTTTTTTTTTTTTTTTTTTTACACCCACATAGCCAGAATTATATTCATTCAAATGCATCAAAATATAAATAAATGAATAAGAGTTGTGTATCAGTGAGAATATGATGTATGCTGAATTAGGCATAACAGAGAAGCTTCATAAATGAAGGTCATTTTATATTGCATGGGTCTTACTGCAAGAGAAAATCGATGTTTGGGTTTATTTGTTTTTATACTTCTATAATAGCGTTTCTCTCCTTGATAGTTACCAAAATATTCATCTATTTCTTCTGCTGTAGTCACCGTGGCTCAGGCGGTAGCGTCCGCGACTTTGAGGCGTCAGGTCGAGGGTTCGCGCCCCACCACGGTCTGAGCTTAGCAATGGCATGCACTCAGGGTAATGATTGCATCTGCCAAAACAAGTCCTTGGAAAGAAGGCCACCGTCCTAGTCCTTGGTAGAAAAGGGAGTCCGTGACGTAAAACCGGAACAACAATATAAACACTCTGCAAAAACCAAGAACTTGTTTTACTTAATATGCTAATGACTTTACATGGGGATATATGCATGGGTATCCTGAATAAGAAAAGTGCCTAGTTATTACAGCAAGAATCATTTGAACAGACTGTGCTTATTCCTTACTCTTTTAGCCCTCTGGTAGAATGCAATTACATGCAGCTGTTTCCTTGTTTGTATTCTGGCCTGTGCTGTACTTATAATCAAGTCTGGAATGTATACGCAAAGGTGTCACTGAAGTAAATTTGAGTAGATAGGAGATGGATTTGAATAGCGAGATGGCATAGGGTTAAGAGGGAAATATATATATATATATATATATATATATATATATATATATATATATATATATATATATATATATATATATATATATATATATATACATATAGAGTTTATATTAATAATAGGTGATACTTTACTACTTGTGAGTCTTTATTTTTTGATCCCCGCATGACTTGTCATTGGCCCATCCACGCAAAAGATATAGCATAACTTGAAGTGGTCGTCAAAAATCATGTGCTGTATTTGGTGTCGTCCGCGTTCGTTTTATCAGAGATCCATTTGTGATGTTTCATTTCTGCTCTGTAAATGCTCTGTAATGAGCCTTTCCTCCCCTTCCCAATGGAGATGGGATAAGAGTCATACACTACAAATACGAACAATGAATAACAATGACAACTCTGTGAATTATGCTCATCAAAGAAGAGCACAATAACAACGACGACGACGACAACAACGACAAAAACAACAACAACAACAGCAGCATCAACAACAACAACAACAACAGCAACGACAACAGCAGCATCAACAACAACAACATCAATAACAACAACAACAACAACAACAATAATAATAATAACAACAACAAGAACAACAATAATAATAATAACAACAACAAGACCATCCTAGCAAGATGTTCAATTGAATTATTTGTGACAAAGAAGAGAGGCAACAACTACAACAAGATCATCTGGTATAATGTCAATAACCAGGCCTTCTGCTATCTTATTTATGCAGAAGAAGAAGCAGAAGAAGAAGAAGATGGAAGAAGAAGAAGAAGAAGAAGAGAAGAGAAGAAGAAGAAGAAGAAGAAGACAACAACAACAACAACAACAACAATAACCTCAACATTGACGATGACGAAGAAAACGACGGGATTGTTAACTTATGCACTACAAAGAAAAATAACATTAACTAAAAATTATAACTCTATCTTTACTTCAACTTGAAATTATTGTTATCTTGTGTATTGTTCTAGAATATGAATTCGCTTTTCAGTGGCATTTATCATTATTATGACAAAAGATCTTTTCTAAGTAATTCCTCCCTGTCATCTGCCATGTTCCAGTTTTACGTCACGGACTCCCTTTTCAACTAGGGGCTAGGACGGTTGCCTTCTTGCGAAGGACTTGTTTTGGAAGATGTAATCGCTACCCTGAGTGCATGCCCTTGCTAACCTCAGACCGTGACGGGGCGCGAACCCTCGACCTGGCGCCTCAGAGTCGCGGACGCCACCGTTTGAGCCACGGTGACTACCTGCTCTCTGCCATGTTATTGTAGAGATATTCCACCCTGAGGTGAAATGAATCATGATCTTCCAGATCATTGTTCCCCCCCCCCCCTTAAGGCCCGCAGACAACATGGTCTGCATTTTGTTCCATACTTGGTAGGGTCGTTCTTTCGGTGGTTGGTATAGACTCCGGATGCAGCTACTTTAGCGTGTTTGTATACTTATTTTCAGAGCCACTGTTGTGTTCAGTGAACCAGATGTGGTATGCCAGAGCTCAGTGATGGCTGGATTACTTTTACCCAGGGTTTTTTCAGATACCCTGACTACTCCTACTACCAGTGCTTCTGCTACTTATTTTATTTTAATTATTAACATTCTATAGATTCATGCTCAAACGGTAGCGTCCGCGACTCTGAGGCGTCAGGTTGAGGGTTCGCGCCCCGTCACGGTCTGAGGTTAGCAACAGCATGCACTCAGGGTAAGGATTACATCTGCCAAGACAAGTCCTTCGCAAGAAGGCAACCGTCCTAGCTCTTGGTTGAAAAGGGAGTCCGTGACGTAAAACCGGAACCGGAACAACATTCTATAGATTCTTCATCTATAGAATGTTATTAATTCATCATGTAGTCGCCGTGACTCAAGCAGTAGCGTCCGCGACTCTGAGGCGTCAGGTCGAGGGTTCGCGCCCCGTCGTGGTCTGAGGTTAGCAAGGGCATTCACTAAGGGTAACGATTACATCTGCCAAAACAAGTCCTTCTCAAGAAGGCAACCGTCCTAGCCCTTGGTAGAAAAGGGAGTCCGTGACGTCTATAGGTTCATCATATTTCATACTGCGAGACCATATTTTCCGATGTAAAGTATTGTCAACAATAACAGACCTTCTTTTGGTTAGTATTATTTTTCTGCAATGATTTTGGGAAGTTTGAATTAGAGGATGCATACCTGTGGAACCATTCCTTCTGTTTTTTCTATTATTATTATTAATATTTTGCACCAAAAGGTGCATCTTTCATGTTAAACATAGATAATTAACCTATGTTGGATCTCTCTCTCTCTCTCTCTCTCTCTCTCTCTCTCTCTCTCTTCTCTCTCTCTCTCTCTCTCTCTCTCTCTCTCTCTCTCTCTCTCTCTGCTGGCTAGTACAGTGGTAATGCGCTGGCTTCGCATTCACGAGGTCGAAAGATCGGTTCCCGTCCAAGACCGAGAGTTTAAGCTGTTTACTGGCAGGAACTGCTGTGGTTGGACACCACAGTGGGGGGTTGGGGCTTGCCCTGGCTGACGAATACCCATTGTATTGAAATGGAAATAAAGTTTGCTCTCTCTCTCTCTCTCTCTCTCTCTCTCTCTCTCTCTCTCTCGCTGACTGTCATGGTGGCCGGTATAATTACAACAGACAACTGAGTGAGCTCTACAGTTATTGCTGATTTCTGAGGGTTCTACAGCGCAGTTTGATTCCTCACCGTGCCTAGATTCATAGTAAGATACAGGCATCATTTTAGTTCAACAGTGCCTGTTGGGGTCTTTTTGGACTTAGTCTGTAGTTTCGAGAAAAAGCTATCTGTCAGTGGTAAAACCCCATTCGTTTGGCTGACTCGGATTTGCGCATGTGCAGTACGACGTGGGAGTTGACGTCATAGTTGCCTCCCTCTCTCGTTGACGTCTCTCCAAGCTAGTGTTGCCACCTCACCTGACATCATGGACTATTCTGGACCATCCTCAGTGGTGGATATCGAGGCCGACATAGCCCTGTGTGACGAGGATGTCCAGGATATGCGGGATTGGCCTCCTCTTCCACCATGTAGACATCAGCAGCTGCCAGCTGGGGTTATGTGCTCTCACCCTCATCCTCAACTACTGAACTCTGCCTCCTCTAAACGCCCCATAGACCATGGGTCTGATTCCAGCAGTGCCTCAACGTCACCTGCTGCCAAAACGCACAAGACAGACAAGGATGCTGTTCCACTTGCAGCCTTTGGCAGTCCCTTGCCCTGCCCTCTACCTCCTGCTGTACCTTTGTTGCCTCCTTCAGCTGCCTCTTCATCCATCCACTCAGCTGCACTCTCATCGCTCCCATCTGCTGCCCCAGCCTTTGCTCCCCAGGCAGATTATGTCAAGCTGGGCTTCCAAGAAAACCCTCCAGTGAAGTGAAGCTTCGTTGGCTTACTGATGTCACCAAAACTTTTTGTCTCAATCGGGAGCTGGCTGAGGTGAAGATGTCTTTGGTTACATCACGCTTTGTCTACATCTCGAGGCGTCTCAAGGACATCATTGACAGGGTCATGAGTGGTGATTTTCTGTCTCTACGTTGCGATATTCAGGACTCGATTGAGCGGCCCCGTAAGTTCCCAACATACCTCGTTACTCGCTACCCTATTGCACTTGACCCTTCCCTTGCCAAGGAGCTACCAGGAGTGCACACTGCTCGACGGTTCTTTCAGGACGGGGAGCCAACCAACCGTATTGTCATCACCTGGAGTCTCCCTGAACCACCCCCACCAGTCGTTGAGTTTTCCTTTCTCCCTTGCCTCCCTTCCTGTGAATTGCGCAGGATGAAGGACGAGCAGCCTTGATGTTTTAAATGCTGGGGTATTGGCCATATGTCACGCTATTGTTCTTCTCCAGCCAGATGTGCGTGGTGTGCTGCTGGCCATGACACACGCTCCTGCCCGCACCGTATACCTGCCTCATCTGCTGCTGCTGCAGCTTGTGATACTGCTTCAGGATCCACGTCTCAGCCTCCGCCAGACACTTCGCAGTGGAAGTGTGTTCAGTGCAACATGCCTGGGGTCAACGTCTGGCATGGCTGTGCTAGATGGTCTCATGCCACACCACCTGAGCGCTCTCCACTGCCCCCGCCACCACCCATCCCCGCACCTTCCTCTCTACGTCCTACTGACTCTGCTGACATCATTGCTCTCCATAAGGCTGTTGCTACCCTGGAGTCCCGCTGTACAGCTCTCACAGCTCACTTTGATACCATAGGTGCCCGCATTGACAGTATGGTCACCCAGCAAGATACAATGGAAAGGACTCTCGCAGATTTGGTTGAGTCTCATCATGTTGTTATCGACACCATCACGACTCTCACTGACAAGCTTGATAAGGTCGCCTCCCACCTTGAGAAGTTGACTGATGTGCAGCCCGGGTCTTCTTCATCCCATGCTCCTTCTGACAGTGCCCCACCCACTTCTGCCCTCCGCAAAAATAAGAATAAGATTCGCTAGTCGCATACAATTTCATGCCATCTCTTGGAATGCCTTTGGAATTAGACACTCTCCTAAACTCACTGCACTTAGAGCCTATGTTTATCGTCTTCATCCGCGGGTTATTTTCATACAAGAGGCTTTTCCTGGTGGTGCTCCATCAGGGTAGGAGGCTCCTATGCTCACAGGGTATGTTTCATATGTGCATTATACCAGAAGAGGACTCATTACCTATATTCATTCCTCCATACCTCACACGCTCCTTGGTTCTTCTGCACAAGTTGATATGACCTTTCAGCTCTTTGAAATCACTGTTGGGAATGGTACTCTTCGATTGTGCAATGTCTACTCTGCCCCAGGTGTGATTGATTTACCAGCCCTTCCAATACCTACAGACGTGGAATGATCTATATGGGGGATTTTAACACCAGACACCCCACCCTTGGTGACTCATCTCCCACTCCCATTCGCGGTGGCAAGCCTCTGCTCGACTAAATCCGCCGCTACCGCCTCACGCGCTGGGATACTGGTGGTGCCATACATGCTCATGGGGGTACTGTAGATCACATTCTCACAGCTGGCCTTGTGGTACCTAATGTCTCCTGCTCTTCTACCCCTTCTCTCTTTTCTGACCATGTTGCCCTTAGCCTGAAATACTCCATACTCCAGACTCCAGCTACCCTCCCCCATCACCGCACCCGCATCTCTATCCCTCCCAAATACTGCCCCACTTATTTTTCCTTTATCTCTTGCCTCCTTCCCACTTTTTATCTCCTTTCTCCAGACAGCTTATACAACTCCCTGGTGAATTCTACACATGACTTCTACACGCATTATGTTCTCAGACCACACGTTCCACGTCGCCCTGAGGCCCATTCCTGGACTCTGGATCATCGTATTGCCCAGGCGGAAAGGACAGCTGTGGATGCTGGACTCTCCTTTCAAAGATAGCCCACGCCTGACCACCTGCACCAATATCAGTTGGCAAGGGATGATCTGGTTGCCCTGCAGAAGTGTGTGCACACGGAGTATTGGCAGAAAGTTACGGATAGTATTAACCATCAGACTAGCGCTGGGACTATGTGGCTTCTTATAAGGAAGGCTGTTAAGAAGAAATCCACCTGTGCTCTACACCACAGTCCACTTGAGTATGCTCAGGACCTCATTACTACCTGGTCAGCACAGTCACAAACTTGCAACCTTCCCGGGAACGTTCAAGGGGCACTCTCCACCCGCCGCAGTGTTCGTAACCTCCGCCTAATGGGTGCAGTACTACAGACGGATGAAGAGGATGACATCCTATTCACAGAGGATGAACTACGACGTGCTCTTGCTAGGATTAAGACTACTGTCCCTGGGGAGGATGGTCTTACATATCAAGTACTCCGTATTCTTCAGAGAGTTCCTGGTAACCCTCTATTGCAGCTCTTCAATCTTTGCTTTCGCTTGGGGCATGTGCCCTCTGCCTGGACCAGAAGCACTATTATTCCTCTACCAAAACCTGGAACCGATAAATTTAGGCCTATCTCCCTCACCTCCTGCTTCAGCAAAGTGTTTGAACGCATCCTTCTTGCCTGGCTCGTGCACCATCTACAGGATAAGCTCTCCCCCAGTCTTTATGGTTTCCTCCCACAACAGAGCACACATCACTGCCTCGCTGAACTCTACACCCGTCTCTCTCCCACCAGTGTGGTCGCCTTCCTGGACCTCAAATCTGCCTTCGATATAGCCAACAAGGAAATTATTCTTGACTAGCTGGTGGACTTTGGAGTTTGGGGCAGCATACTGAAATGGATACGGGGATATTTCTGCAACAGAACATCACGTGTCCTTTTTAAAGGGTCGTATAGCTCCTATGAACGGTTTGAACTGGGCACTCCTCGGGGGGGAGTGCTAAGTCCTTATCTATTCAATATCCTTATGCATCGTCTACTCTCCCTCCTTTCTGTCATCCCCGGTACTACAGTAACCTGCTATGCGGACGACATATGCATCCACACGACCTCAACTCACGACCTTCAGCACATGCTCCATGTTTTTTATGTGTCGGCTACCTCCTGTGGCCTTATTATCTCCCTAGAAAAAAGCAGGATTTTTACTTCATGTAACTGCAGAGCACTGCCCGCATTCACCATGGGTGGTAATGTCGTCCCTCACTGCACACAGTATACGTATTTAGGTGCACCAGTCCGGATCACCCCAGCTATACCTGCACGTCAACAAATTCATCCCTTTCAGAAGAGCCTTCTTGACCGTCTGGAGCTTCGCTTTGCCCCTATCAAGTGGCTTACCAACAATGCTGCAGGTGTCTCCATCCCAGTGGCGAGGACCCTCTACATCCTACTACTTCGGTCAGTGGTTGACTATCTGTCTCCTGCCTTGTGTCAACTTCCTAGACCAGCTCTCGAGCCACTTGAAAAGTTCCAGAATTGAGTCATGAGATTTATCTTGGGATATTCTCTCTCTACCTGTATTGTGAGTATGCAGTTGGAGCTCAACTTACCCCCTCTTGTGGAGAGGATTTATGCCAATGTATCCTATTTTACTGTTAAGTGTCTTCACTACCCCCTTCTTGCTCCGTACTTCTCTGCTGTCATGAGGACGTCCCTGGATCCAGACGCACCCAGGCTCCCACTTCGAGCAGGAGGTCATAACCTTATCAGGGTGGTGAGTGACATTCTCCGTGGCCTTGACATCGACCTGCCAGTGCAGGCGGCTGTCCCAGATTTACCACCCTGGCGTGTCCCCCTCCCCGCTGTCACACACCGACCTCGAAGGATGTCTATCCCCCCCCTGCAGAGACAGTTAGCTCTGGAGACTATCGCTGATGTGTCCACATCTGTCCCTGCAGCACACCACGTCTATGTTGCTGGTTCTGTGCAAGCAGATGGGAGGGCGGCATGTGCTGTGTTTTCCCCCACCATGGAGCCGCCTGTGCCGGCTGATTCATGGATTGGCCGTAGACTACCCACCTCGTCAAGCTCCACCTACTGTGAACTGAATGCCATCTTGGATGCCGTGACTCTCCTTGTTCGACGACGAGTGAATGGGGTAATAATTTGTGACTCCCAATCAGCCCTACATGCCCTATCCTTGCCAAGACCCATCTGTGGCCGTGCTGTGGAAGATATACTATGTTGCCTCACTGCCGCTCGGGATGCTTCTCTTGTTGTGTCGTTTGTATGGACGCCCTCTCACATTGGGCTGACTGGCAACGACACAGCGGATCGTCTTGCCAAGGCGGCCTGTATGCTGGATGGGCATGCTGTGGACGCCGAGCCCTCCCTCCGATGCTTACGTAACATCATCTATTCTGCTGGGTTTGCCATGACGGTCCGGCGCAGGGACACAGAGAGAGCCAACTGTGTGTCTATACAGCACCATGATCACTTTCTTCACAGTCGCTACAAGTATCGCAGACGCGGGTTCTTGGTGCGGAAAAACAATGTAGTTAGTGCTCGGATTAGAATGGGGTATCGGCCTTTATGGCAGGTCTCCCAGACTCTAGATATGCCACTGTACACCTCCTGTAAATTATGCGACCGTCCTAATGCTAACACTCTTGACCACTATTGTCTTCAGTGCCCCACAGTGAGAGATGTTTTACCACGAGGTCAGAGCTTAATAGAGATCTGCACGTTTTTGCTTAATGGTGACAACCTTGATATTATTCTTGCTCGTTATCCTCACTTTGGTGGCCATTAATTATATTGTTATGTATATAATATATATTTTCTTTGTATGTTGCTGTATAATTCTGTTTTGTTTTTGTTTGTAATGTGTTTGTGTGTTCTGTGCTTCTCTGAGCTTTACTTTTGTATATAATGTACTTTGTTATTCTTGCTCGTTATCCTCACTTTGGTGGCCATAAATTATATTGTTATATATATAATATTATATATTTTCTTTGTATGTTGCTGTATATTTCTGTTTTGTTTTTGTTTGTAATGTGTTTGTGTGTTTTATGCTTCTCTGAGCTTTACTTTTGTATATAATGTACTTTGTGTTGCCATACTGTGGGTTGGTGTTAGTATGTAGTAATGTTTTATCAATGTGTACTCCTCCCTGTCAACTATGTTATATTCTTGGTTGTGTATCCATTTGAAGCATTATGTTGTCATTGATTTTGTATGTGTTCATGTAATGTCTGACGCCTTGGTGCAATAAATTAATAAAATTAAATTAATTCTCTCTCTCTCTCTCCTGTGTATTTACCTAATTGTATATACCTAATTGTTAGCGACCCCATATAAAGACGGGATAATAGAGCTGATGAAGAAGAAGATATATCGAATTGGGCTCACTGTATAGGAAGACGCCACATGTGCTCGCAACTCCTTGTTTCGTGGTCGATTTCATTTTTTACTGCCAAACAAGTGGCTTACAGTAATGGTTGTGATGTAGTAGCTTGTAAAATCTAATATGAAAGGAGATTTTGGGCTTCTTGTCCAAACACTACTGGCGCTTACGTATAATATACCGTTCAACGATCTTACTCCCTCTTTCTTCGCAATATAGCTCTTTTTTTATCTTTTATATTAATTAAACAACTTTCTTTATCATCAGATTATCTCAATGATATCCCTAATAAAAATATAGGAAAAAACCTAAGATCAGGATTTACAGTTAATGTATAACCAAATGAGTGACTATAATGTGACATTTCTATGACAAATTATGTATGAATAACTGAGAAAGATATGACTAGAATCTCTTTCTCATAGTACCTCTAGAATAATGATCATCTGCATCCACTGGAAAGAAGCATCAAATTCGCTTCATGTCTGTCAAATTTGTTGTTTCTTTCGATTCTCCACCCACGGATGGGAGGAATGGGTCATGGAGGATCCATAGGGCGGTCGCCAGCCGGCACAGGCCCCAACCCCCCACTGTGGTGCCCAGCCACAGCAGTAGCCTCCCCAGTAAACAGCTTAAACTCTTTTGCCTGGACGAGGCGTGATCCCTCGACCTCGTGTCTATCAAAGGGAAAGATATGCCAAGAGAGTGAGAGGGGACGCCTTTCTTTTCCTACAAGCTAAAGATGTTGGGAAATATTACCATCCCCAGCCATCTCTTAACATGAGTACCCCAAACAACTGACTTTGAAAATGGCAGGTCATTAAATCCATAGACGAGAACTACCAGGAAATATCATTGATGTTAATATACAAAACTAATGATCCACAACCCACATAGGATTTCTGATGATCAGGTGAAAGGAGATCACATATTGTTTCCATGGAAATCAAAATAAAGGCAAATGCAAATGGCTCAGATGACTGGATCTTCTACATTTCTAGAGTCTTTACCAAGCTATAGGCAATAAGTATTATTAAACAGATTTCAATGACTCTGTGGCTTGCCAAAGAGGAGAATTCGTATGGATAAGACACGATAAATACCAGGATAGAACAGTTATGTCTTGAAGGAAGTCTATAAGGATAATTTACTGTACCTATCTCTTAACCACTTTCCAGAAAAACATTGTATAATAAAAAAATTCTAGCAAGCAAATCTGACGAGGCGAGACCTGACATAAGCACGAGTAGTGTCTGGAAAAGAAGCCAAAAGCTTCCTTTGATATTAGATTTTGCCATCCATGACCATTTCCTTGCTAGTCAGTAAAAATGAAACCGACAAGGAGACTGGGAGTTACGTGCGTAGGTGGTCTTCTCAGTGACATACAGACATACATACATACATACATACATACATACATACATACATACATACATAATATAAATGCCATGACTGCAAAGAAGTTCGGAAATAGTAATTTCAAGATTTATATTGCTTTCCTTTTGGTACCAGTTCATGTCACTAAAAGTTACTTAATTTCTTCCCTAAAAAAAAAAAAAGTTTCTTCGTGGTTAAGGTTGCTGCACAGCCCATGGCACCAATCTCCCGTTGCGATACTACAGCTGAAGAGTCTTATGAACTTAAACAAGACTGTACAGGACAGTTCTATGTTAAGTCTTCCTTCAGTTACGGTTCTCTTTCAATGCCAACATCAACACCGAATATTCTTGGATATTCGTTACACGTCGTATTATCCCTTCACATCTGACAAGTCACAATACTCCCCATCTCTGTTTCTCTCTATGATTTCTTCGTGCCCAGGCCCGATTGGGGTAGATTTTTTTTTTTTTTGCTCGTCCTGGTGTCACAATCATTAAAAAAAATGTTTTATGTCTATTAGAGTTTATAAGAGGTACTTTATGAAATGTTTCAATACATTATATGCTGTAATGCGACTACCATTTCATATTCATATGCTAATGAAAAGGAAAGCAGCTGGAAGAAAGAGAGGAAATACTCGTGGACTAATCACCACTTCTTTTTTTTTCATTTCAGGTAAGGATAAGCAACGGCTGCAGTTTTCTCCAGGCTCACAAAGGCTCCTTATAACAGGTATATGTAAATTGTTCTGAAATGGGGATTTAATCACTAGATGAATGAGATAATTTTCTTTAAGGAATCAACTTTTATATTGGTCATTGACACTAACGAGATTAATGCAGGGTTGTATTTTGAAGAAAAGAGGTATTTTGGATATATGCTTGTATTCATTTAAATTCTTGTGCTAATACAATCACCATTCTCCAACTAAACTGCAGGTCGAGAATTTCTATAATCTTGCACACACATACACATATGTATACATTCATATATAGATATATATATATATATATATATATATATATATATATATATATATATATATATATATATATATATATATATATATATATATATATATATATATATATATATATATATATATTGTGTGTGTGTGTGTGTGTGTGTGTGTGTGTGTGTGTGTGTGTGTGTGTGTGTGTGTGTGTGTGCTTTAAGGGAAAGAGACCTATGCTCGTAACTCCTCGTCTCCTGATTGGTTTTAGTCTTTACTCACTGATACTTGGCATGTTTATCCTTAAAACTGTGAACTCAGTTATCAGTTACCATTTTCTAGCTTAGCAAATTCCAATTTTCAACTGTTCTTACACTAAAATGTACTTTCTTATATCTAACATAGAAGTTTTCTTACGAAGCTTCAAACTATAAACTCTAATTTTAGAGCCATCCATATCAATATATCCCTCGTTGTCCACTTTGTCAAAATCATGAAGGAATTAAAAAATAATCACCACATCCTTTTAGCTTCAGTTGAAGGTAAGTATAACTCCCTCAGCCTTCCCTAACAATTGAGATTACATTTCTCTATCACCAATTTCGTAGCATGTCCTTGAACTATTTCCAATATATTAATATGCTTTTCCAAGACCGGATTTCAAAAGGGTGCTGCAGCTAGCTCTAGCCTCGTATAAGTCACATAAATATTTCTGAGCATTTGTGTGTATATACCTAATTGTATTTACCTAAGTGTGTTTATGGGAAAGAGTCCATGCTCATAAGTCCCCATCTTATGAGCTTTTTTTTTTTTGCTCACTCTCATTTACCATATCTTTTATTAAAAGTAAGACTGCAGTTGGCATTTAATTTTTCCTTGCATATCAAAATCCAATTATCAGTTATTCTTCCACCAAAAAACTACTACTCTACATTCTGAAAAAAAAAAAAAAATCCTTGTGAAAATGCTAACTATGATCTCTAATTTTATTCTACAGACATCTATATCATAATATCATTCCATGTCCACTCTTTCAAAACCATGAAGGACTTTAAAAACCATCATCATATCCCCCCTTCTTCCTATTAACTTTAAGTGTTGGTAAGCCTAACTCTCTCAGCCTTACTTCATAACTGAGATTGTATATCTCTGTTACCAGATCTGCAACTTATCTTTGAACTTTTTCCAGTTTCTTTATATGATCTTTCAATTGTGAATACCAAAATGATGCTGCACATTCAAACTTTGGCCTCACATAAGTCACATAAGTAATCCCGAACATTTCCTTGTCCATTTCTTGTAGACCATCCTCGCACTTGCTACGGAAGCATAGGTTGCCTTTTCTATACCATTTATATGTATTTCCGGAGACAAGTCTGCTAATACATTTACTCCTAGATGCCTATCATTCTCTGTCTTTTGAAGTTCTGCGCCTGCTATTATGTACTCAAACCTGGGCCTTCTGGTACTAATGCCAAATCTCATTATTTTCACATAATAAGTACTGAGTATCATTAGCCGTTTTTCCGACCTCTCATACACACTATTTAGGTATTCCTGAAGTTCCTCTCTATTGTTGTTGTAGTTGTTGATGTGTGTGTGTGTGTATGTGTGTGTGTACACGCGCACATACGCTGGCATGGAACCAAGAATCTGAGGACGGTAGAGATCTATTGGTAAATATATTGGCTAATTTCTCTCCAGATATGTATATAAATGGTATACAAAATGCTTCACAAGCCTGGCACCTGGCCAAATAGATATTCAGAAATAGTTATGTAGCTTATGTGAGGACAAAGCTTGAATATGTAGCACCATTCTGGAATCCAAACTCGAAACGGCAAATAAAAACTGAAAAAAACTGCTGAGACATATATAAGTACACACACACACACACACACACACATACACACACACACACACACACACACACACACACACACACACACACACACACATATATATATATATATATATATATATATATATATATATATATATATCAAACATATATCGCCCCTCTCCGGGATTCGAACCTAAGACACACAATCAGTGTGCCAAGGCGTTACTAACTACACCATCGAGAGTATGAGAGAAGAAACAGAAGTCTCAGCTGACTGGAATCTAGGGAATGTCTGCATTCAGCTGAATATTCTATCCATTTCATTGCTTCTTCTAAACCTCATACATGGTTCGTTTTCACATTCTTCTAAACCTCACACGTGGTTCGTTTTCACATTCTTCTAAGCCTCACACGTGGTTCGTTTTCACATTTAATTCAGGTCTCATGCCACATAGGCATATATAATGTACTAAGGTTCTACCAACTACACCACCGTAGTTATAAGAGAAGAATCAAACCTCTCAGCCATGTATGTGAGTGTGTTTTTTAATTAATCTCACAGGTATTGTGTGGAGATTTGTAGCTCGCGGATTGGTCGGTGCAGCGACTGCTTCTTCCCATCTACCTCCAGACTCTGGAACTCTCTTCCTCCTTCTGTCTTTCCTAAGTCTTAGGACCTTTCATCCTTCAAAAAGCAGATCTATCGTCATCTCAGAGCCTAGTCCTCCATATCTCTGGGGCCTCTGTACTTTGACTGTTTTTTTCTATCTGTCGTTTTCCTGTTTGAAATTACCTCATCTCTGCCTTGTCCTTAACCTTTTTCTTTTCCTTCGTCTTGGTATTTTCTCGTGCCCGGGCCTTTATTGATGAGGGCAGTTTCTGCCTGCCCCGGTGTCACACTCATAAACAAAGTCTAAAAAAACAGTTCATGTTATATCATTTTTTATAGTTATTAAGTGTTAAATACATCGTCAGAATATACATCTTAAGGGACGTTAGCGATGGTTTCAAGGAAACAGTTTGTTTAAGGTGATGTTATGGAAAAATCAACTTCGACCAGATCTTTGTCGATATATTTTATTCCTTTGCCAATGAATAATAACCGAGGAATTTGTAAATCATTTGCAGTTCCTCAAGACATCCTTAAAGGAACACATCGCAATATGTAACCAGCTCAATTAGAGGGAAAATACTCTGCACCTGCAAGATAACTATCTCTGATCTGATTGATACTCTCTCTCTCTCTCTCTCTCTCTCTCTCTCTCTCTCTCTCTCTGATCTGATTGATTCTCTCTCTCTCTCTCTGATCTGATTGATTCTCTCTCTCTCTCTCTCTCTCTCTCTCTCTCTCTCTCTCTCTCTCTCTCTCTCTCTCTCTCTCTCTCTCTCTCTCTCTCTCTCTCTCTCTCTCTCTCTCTGTTTACCCGTTCACATATTTGATATCTTAGTCACTGATGCATTTTCAAGTCAAGCTATTAAACAGCTGAAACTTTATAAATGCTAGAAACAGTATTGTGATTCACATTTCTCTTAGAGTATTTTTGTTAATGTCATTGTCACTTCATGAAAAAATATATTAAGAACAACTATAATAGGCATACCTAAGACAAAGGAAAACAACCAAATAAGCAAAGTGAAATAGATATGTCATCTGTTATATATATATATATATATATATATATATATATATATATATATATATATATATATATATATATATATATATATATATATATATATATATATATATATAATTAATATAGATGATGGTTACATTCGTTTTGGTTTATAGTTTACACTAGAACCATCTAATAATTTCCATTTTAAAAATAGAACTATTTTTTGAGACCATCCTATAGGAAAATTACTTTAGACATTAAAGGAAAGAACACTCATGGTAATAATTGTATTTACGAGATATATTTGAGTCTATGTTGCTTAAATTTTCATTGCACACTATAGAAGTTGCACAGGAAGCCAAATAGATTTATGATATTTCCTAATATTTTAAGTGATGTTTTAGTCGGAACTACTTGTTGTGTATGTATTATGAAAGTCGTCAAGAGATCTTTCTGAGAAAATCTTGTATGCCTACTTGATAAACAACTATTGCCTTTTATGGAACCATTACTACTATATAATCCCTAGCTATAGTTACTTATGTATTCCATGCATTTAAGCTGATTGGAATCATGATGCCATGAAGCTATGGGCAATATGTTGTTTTAGGTTCTCCACCCACGGATGGGTGGAATGGGTCATGTAGGACCCATAGGGTGGTCGCCAGCCGACACAGGCCCCAATCCCTCCCACTGTGGTGACCAGCCACAGCAGTAACCTCCCCAGTAAAAAGCTTAAACTCTCTTGCCTGGACGAGGCGCGATTCGTCGACCTCGCGAATGCGAGAGGCCAGCGCGTTACCATTGCACTAACCAGGAGGCTTGGGCAATAATAAGTAATATATGTTTTAGATCTGCCAATGTAAACATTTACAAAATCTTTGTAATTCCCAAAAACAGAACAGCTGCTGGTGGCTGTACAAGTTCCTCTCTAAGACCAACCGTAAATAGTTATCATAATCTATATTAATACTGCTATTATTACCATCTTATGTTACTATTATTATAATAATCATTTGCATTAATATTGCTATTGTGGTCACCGTGGCAAAGTGGTAGCGTTTCCTACTTTGAGGCGTTAAGTCGAGGGTTCGCGGCCCGTTACGGTCTGAGGTTAAAATAGGGCTTTCATTCACGGTAACAATCACACCTGCTAAAACCAAATTCCTTCGCAAGAAGGCCCCATCCTAGCCTTAATAGAAAAGGGCGTCCCTGACGTAAAACCGACTATATAATAATATTACCATTACTATTAATACCATTTTATTATTATTATTATTATTATTATTATTATTATTATTATTATTATTATTATTATTATTATTATTATTATTATACTTCAAGGAATTTTTCACCTGTTTATATATCACTATTTATTCCCAGTAGGGGGGTGGACCCAGACAGATTACAACTGAAGATTAAGGATGGATGCCCTTCTTAATGCCCCGCAGTGGGCTCAAACACGGGGCTGTCACTTCCCTGGTTGAGTTATCTAGCCACTGTGATACTGCAGTCCTCTTACAACATACTGGTCTCACACTGTTAGATAATTCACAGAAAAGTTATACATGTATCATACCATCTTCCGTGTTCTCCAGCGTGTCGTAAGAGTCGACTAAATGGAGTGCAGCGAGAGGACTGGGAATCTCCTTTGTATCTCCTCTTTCCAAAGAATCAGAATATTTTTCCTTGACACAGCCACTCCCCTTAAAATAATAATAATAATAATAATAATAATAATAATAATAATAATAATAATAATAATAATAATAATATTATTATTATTATTATTATTATTATTATTATTACTACTTCTACTACTACTACTACTAATAATAATAATAATAATATTATTATTATTATTATTATTATTATTATTCTACAACTACTACTACTACTACTACTTTTATGGTGCAAACATATACTAATTTTCATATGGATTTTTTAACTAAGTACTTGTATTTTCGTAAAAAGGAAAGTGTGTAAATATAATATGGGTGGGTACATACACGTGTATGTGTGTGTACACGGAAGGGTGGTTCTTCCTTTGAAGGTGTTGGGGTCTTGGGTAGGTAGTCTTGCCGCTCGAACACACGGTTCTCGGGGTCCGGGAGGACGCCTGTAGTACCATCTAGCGTAGTGGTAGTGGTAACAGAAACCAGTGTGGCTCTGAGTCTCGTGGAGTGTGCAAGTATACTGCGCGTACAGGATGCAGTGACCGTAACGTTTGATGAATTTACTTTTCTCACGGTGTTCTAACCCATTTTAAATCGTGTACGTTGTACGGGACTCCTCTCTTTAAACACGGAGAAGGAAGTTTATCAGAAAACAAGAAAGAAAAACTCATATCGAAAGGAAAAGGGAAGAGTTACTTGACATGAAGTGGGAAGAGTTGATATAGTGTTCGTGCTAGGTTTAGAATAGAAGGGAAAGGATCTTAGGTGGTCCCTATACCTAAGCTTAAAAGACGTAACTTCCGGTTACTCAGAAGGTTGATCCTCGGCTAAGCTTTTATGGATATATTTACTTGGTAAGTTAGTGTGACTGAATTTTTTAAATGTTTATGTCCGACGGGGTGTTTTTACCACGTGAAAAGTTCATCCCATTCGCAGCAGCTCCCATCCTCTCACACCTGCAAATCCTGAAGCCTCGGTGGGGTGACTTGGGGTTGTATTGAGCTGCAGAAATCGTCTTTCATAGTACAAAAAATGGAAATATTATCCTTGTAAGGTTAGTTTTTGCTTTATACAGGTGTATAATTTGCTCTATATGCAAAACTATTTGCAATGGTCTTAATTATTAATGTACTTAGTAAGAGAAAAATTCCCGATTTAAAAAAAATATTTTTAGCCTAGCACTGGTGGGATGTATTACTCTCTCTCTCTCCGTTCATAGAGAACTAGCTTATGCTTCTTCGAGTAATGAAAATGATTCAGCTGTGTTTTGGCAATTGTATTTGTTCATGGGAAGCGGGGGGGGGGGTTACTAACAATAACATAGACATTTTACGGGCAGAATGAGGGAGAAACGAGTGACGACAGCCATTTCCAGCAAATAACGATTATTTTTTTCTTCTCAGTTTAGCAGCGATCAATGCGAAGCGACATTTTGTTATGTCAATGAATTCTAGGACATCCTTTTGTGGAATTTGAACAATCTCTCTCTCTCTCTCTCTCTCTCTCTCTCTCTCTCTCTCTCTCTCTCTCTCTCTCTCTCTCTCTCTCTCTCTCTCTCTCTCCTCTCTCTCTCTCTCTCCCCCGTTCATCGAGATTTCAGAATGTAGGCTAAATGCCTACTTTCATTGAGTTTCGTTCAATCTTCAGCTACCAGTTAATCATTTTTCCATCCCATTCCAGTGGCATTTAGTATCATGCTATTTTAAGATTGCTTTTCAGTAAGACTTCATACAAATTCAGGTGACTTCAGATCCAGGATTTATTATCAATATTACGTACTTGTTACAGATTTAAAAAAAACGAAGAGAATAATGACCAACTGGAAACTCTCTACCTATTAATGACTGGGTGCTGTTGCCATTGCTGAATTATTTTCAGGATTTTTTTTTCTTATTTAATATCTGTTAAACATATTCGTTGCTGTTTGGTTGTGTAGGTATGGGGAAAAGCACGGGCTTTCTTGTCCTGCCGCAGTTTTAACTGGAAACCTGTTATAACTGTTGTCTTTTGAATGGTATAATAATTATTCTGTGCCGCATGAAACTGACTCAATTTATCTTTATATGTGCGGTACCATACGTTTTTCAGGAAATTAAATTGAATATATATATATTGACTTAATAATCATAAGTCCTAGGTTCGAGTCCCGGTCGGGGTAAAAAAAAAATGATTCATGTTTTCACATATGTAATGTGTTATTTGGTAATATATATATATATATATATATATATATATATATATATATATATATATATATATATATATATATATATATATATAGTAAGGAAGCCCATCAGTGAAACAAAACTTATAAAACAATGCTATATTTCGGATCCTAACTGGATCCCTTCTCAAGCACAACTAGACTTGGAGGATTCATTATGGGCAACAATAAATAAGTACAAACTGTTAACCTACAGCACTAAATAGTAAGGAAGCCCATCAGTGAAACAAAACTTATAAAACAATGCTATATTTCGGATCCTAACTGGATCCCTTCTCAAGCACAACTAGACTTGGAGGATTCATTATGGGCAACAATAAATAAGTACAAACTGTTAGCATACAGCACTAAATAGTAAGGAAGCCCATCAGTGAAACAAAACTTATAAAACAATGCTATATTTCGGATCCTAACTGGATCCCTTCTCAAGCACAACTAGACTTGGAGGATTCATTATGGGCAACAATAAATAAGTACAAACTGTTAGCATACAGCACTAAATAGTAAGGAAGCCCATCAGTGAAACAAAACTTATAAAACAATGCTATATTTCGGATCCTAACTGGATCCCTTCTCAAGCACAACTAGACTTGGAGGATTCATTATGGGCAACAATAAATAAGTACAAACTGTTAGCATACAGCACTAAATAGTAAGGAAGCCCATCAGTGAAACAAAACTTATAAAACAATGCTATATTTCGGATCCTAACTGGATCCCTTCTCAAGCACAACTAGACTTGGAGGATTCATTATGGGCAACAATAAATAAGTACAAACTGTTAGCATACAGCACTAAATAGTAAGGAAGCCCATCAGTGAAACAAAACTTATAAAACAATGCTATATTTCGGATCCTAACTGGATCCCTTCTCAAGCACAACTAGACTTGGAGGATTCATTATGGGCAACAATAAATAAGTACAAACTGTTAGCATACAGCACTAAATAGTAAGGAAGCCCATCAGTGAAACAAAACTTATAAAACAATGCTATATTTCGGATCCTAACTGGATCCCTTCTCAAGCACAACTAGACTTGGAGGATTCATTATGGGCAACAATAAATAAGTACAAACTGTTAGCATACAGCACTAAATAGTAAGGAAGCCCATCAGTGAAACAAAACTTATAAAACAATGCTATATTTCGGATCCTAACTGGATCCCTTCTCAAGCACAACTAGACTTGGAGGATTCATTATGGGCAACAATAAATAAGTACAAACTGTTAGCATACAGCACTAAATAGTAAGGAAGCCCATCAGTGAAACAAAACTTATAAAACAATGCTATATTTCGGATCCTAACTGGATCCCTTCTCAAGCACAACTAGACTTGGAGGATTCATTATGGGCAACAATAAATAAGTACAAACTGTTAGCATACAGCACTAAATAGTAAGGAAGCCCATCAGTGAAACAAAACTTATAAAACAATGCTATATTTCGGATCCTAACTGGATCCCTTCTCAAGCACAACTAGACTTGGAGGATTCATTATGGGCAACAATAAATAAGTACAAACTGTTAGCATACAGCACTAAATAGTAAGGAAGCCCATCAGTGAAGCAAAACTTATAAAACAATGCTATATAGCATTGTTTTATAAGTTTTGTTTCACTGATGGGCTTCCTTACTATTTAGTGCTGTATGCTAACAGTTTGTACTTATTTATTGTTGCCCATAATGAATCCTCCAAGTCTAGTTGTGCTTGAGAAGGGATCCAGTTAGGATCCGAAATATAGCATTGTTTTATAAGTTTTGTTTCACTGATGGGCTTCCTTACTATTTAGTGCTGTATGCTAACAGTTTGTACTTATTTATTGTTGCCCATAATGAATCCTCCAAGTCTAGTTGTGCTTGAGAAGGGATCCAGTTAGGATCCGAAATATAGCATTGTTTTATAAGTTTTGTTTCACTGATGGGCTTCCTTACTATTTAGTGCTGTATGCTAACAGTTTGTACTTATTTATTGTTGCCCATAATGAATCCTCCAAGTCTAGTTGTGCTTGAGAAGGGATCCAGTTAGGATCCGAAATATAGCATTGTTTTATAAGTTTTGTTTCACTGATGGGCTTCCTTACTATTTAGTGCTGTATGCTAACAGTTTGTACTTATTTATTGTTGCCCATAATGAATCCTCCAAGTCTAGTTGTGCTTGAGAAGGGATCCAGTTAGGATCCGAAATATAGCATTGTTTTATAAGTTTTGTTTCACTGATGGGCTTCCTTACTATTTAGTGCTGTATGCTAACAGTTTGTACTTATTTATTGTTGCCCATAATGAATCCTCCAAGTCTAGTTGTGCTTGAGAAGGGATCCAGTTAGGATCCGAAATATAGCATTGTTTTATAAGTTTTGTTTCACTGATGGGCTTCCTTACTATTTAGTGCTGTATGCTAACAGTTTGTACTTATTTATTGTTGCCCATAATGAATCCTCCAAGTCTAGTTGTGCTTGAGAAGGGATCCAGTTAGGATCCGAAATATAGCATTGTTTTATAAGTTTTGTTTCACTGATGGGCTTCCTTACTATTTAGTGCTGTATGCTAACAGTTTGTACTTATTTATTGTTGCCCATAATGAATCCTCCAAGTCTAGTTGTGCTTGAGAAGGGATCCAGTTAGGATCCGAAATATAGCATTGTTTTATAAGTTTTGTTTCACTGATGGGCTTCCTTACTATTTAGTGCTGTATGCTAACAGTTTGTACTTATTTATATATATATATATATATATATATATATATATATATATATATATATATATATATATATATATATATATATATATAGTTATTATTATTATTATTATTATTATTATTATTATTATTATTATTATAACATAGTAATTTTTAAATATATATATTTTTGGAACCGTATGAGGGTTTGAACGAGCTGTTACAATCATGAACTGTATTTCTAGATAGATAATATATACAATGGGAAAAGGGTAACATTTCATTTGGTATATTTTATATCACTTATTATTATTATTATTATTATTATTATTATTATTATTATTATTATTATTATTATTATTAAGCTTCTACTCTCTTCAACTGAAGACAGGATTTTGAACAATAATTAATTAAAACTTTCAGATACTGGCAGATGCGCCGGCAAAAAAAAAAAAATACTACTACTACTAAGAACAGTAACCATCATCATTATCCCTATATCTTCTTACCCCTTGTCCCTTTTGGACACCACATACTTACAAAAGTTTATATTTTTATTCTTTTTTAGGCATTTTTCGCCATTTTATAGTTTAACTTTTTGAGCATCTGTGAACTTCAGCGAACCATTGAGATTTTAAATATTATCCTTCGCAGGTCATATATTTTCAGTCCCTGAGGCTCTGTTTTATGATTGTTGTATTAATTAGTGGCTTCCGTTTTATTCTTCTTCTGGCATAAATACATATATAAATAAATAAATGAAAGAAGAAATAGAAAGTTGTCGTATTTTGGCAAGTTAAGAACACCTCCTTTTGTCCTTGTAATTATATTTTTTTCTCTTCGCGAACGCTTTGGGACGGTATTTACTACCATGATCATAGGCCGATCTACGGATGTTGTTGTTTTTAGATTCTCCATCCACGGATGGGAGGAACGGGTCATGGAGGACCCATAGGGCGGTCGTTAGCCGGCAGAAGAGTCCAACCCCCACTATGGTGACCAGCCACAGCAGTAACCTCCCCAGTATACAGCTTAAACTCTCTTGCCTGGACGAGGCGCGATCCCTCGACTTCGCGAATGCGAGGCCAGCGCGTTACCGCTGTACTAGCCAGGAGGCTCGATCTAAGGAAGCTACTGCTCCATCATGGGCTTCACATATTTAATGGCATACTTACTGAACCTGCTGACTGAACGAGGACGAGGGAAGCCTCTGCCGTTTCTTTCTAATCCTTCTGTGAATATGGCAAAGCAATGCAATACATAGGACAGGAGCCAGGAACGTTATCATAACTACTAAGGATCGTAATTGCCTGTTTTGCTATCTTGTTCGACTTTCATAGATGCTAGTTTAATGTACACTCTCCTCCCCATAAAGGCGAAATTTGATGGTATATTTGTGGATTATTTGGCCTTAATAGCACATGTTATTGCTGGTGTGTGTGCACCGTTTTTATGTGCCACGATTAGTCCCTATGCATAGGAATGGGCATAGATTTAAGCTTAGAGATTAAGGCTGGAATATTCTTCCTAAGGTCTACCACTGAGCAACCGTTTCAGGGCGTGGTTCTACTTGTAACGTCCATTAGTATGCTGAGTTTTTGGCAGTTACTTGCTAAAAAATACTGGAAAGAATGCCTTTTGAAGAACAATTTGCCAGTTAATAAGATGCTATTTAATTTGTAAAGTCATCAAGCATTAGATTTTTGCCACTTAACTGTATGTTACTACGAGTGAAGGTCTTTAGGATTTAAATAGGACTGGCCAGGGAGAGTTGGACATTCAGTCTTTCTTCTGTTACAGTTTTTTCTATGCCTACATCCATGTCGAATTTTCTGTCGTATCCATTACACTTCTCTTACTATCCATTCACATCTGACAAGTCACCACACTCGCCCCTTTTCTGTTTCTCTATGCTTTCTTTCTCATCGTTTCAGGTCTTCATTACTTTGCCTATTATTTCAGCTTTGTCATTTTTATTGTTTAACATTCCCTGATTTCTTCCATGTCTTTAAACTGTTACTTATTCTTAAATGTTTTCTTGGTGCCTCGGCCTGATGAGAGCAATTTTCTTTGACCGTCCTAGTGTCACACTTATATAAAAATCTCTGATCAACTGAAGAACCCCCCCCCCCCAGAGTACCCAACTGAAGAATCTCCCCCCCCCCCAGAGTGCCCGGCGTAACAGTTTCAGAGAGAAACTAGAGATGGGGCGTGTTGTGACATGTCAGGTGGGAAGGGCTGAAGAAATGCGTTAGGTTTGGTTAGGTTAGGTCTGTCTATCTACCTTGGAATATATGGATGGGTGAATTTCAATTACGAAATAAAGACCTAACCTAACCTATTCTAACCATACCTAAGCAGACAGACAGACAGTACTGAGGAATCTTCCCCCTAACTCAGATCAATTGAAGAATCTCCCCCTGGATGGGTTTGGGGGGAAATTCTTCAGTTGATCCAAAAAATTACCCCCTATTTTAGGCTGTACGTGACACGTGTACTCTTTGGAAGTACGAAAAGTACAACTTTCTGCTGAGGCTGCAAGAATGTTCGCTCGACTCATTGCTCCATCGGTTAACACTTTGCCTTTCTTAACCTCAGCTTTGAGTTCCTCATGTTTTAAACCATGAGCTAGTGCAAAGACTTCTGATCCGCGCCAGTCGTTTAAGGTTTTTGTGTTTTCATTTTCATATCGCGACCTGATAATAGCTGAGATAAGCACTCAGTACCGTTCTAAAAAAAAAAAATCTTTAAATGTGGTATGTTCAAAGTAATGTCTATATATTACATCCCATATATACCGAGTATGAATGACAGATTTGACTGACCCCACCCCACCCCCAGATACCATTCTGGGTGGTAATATATATATATTTTTTTATCGTGTGATTCAAACTCCTGCAGATCCTACTTCCTTATCAGTATTGTTTCTACTTAAGGAATATTCGAAGTAAGGCTTCTACTAGATTATAATTATTCAAAGCTCTCCGCAAACCTCCTTACGCTTCTTACCAATAAGAGTTGCCGCAAAGTACCTCAGAAATGAGGTCTCGACGACTTAAATCTGGAGGTTTCACTTTTAATACCAGTACATAGTGGCTCAAGCGGTAGCGTCCGCGACTTTGAGGCGTCAGGTCGAGAGTTCACGCCCCGTCACGGTCTGAGGTTAGCAAGGGCATGCACTCAGGGTAACGATTACATATGCCAAAACAAGTCCTTCGCATGAAGGCAACCGTCCTAGCCCTTGGTAGAAAAGGGAGTCCGTGACGTAAAACCGGAACAAACATACACGAATGAGTTCTCAGTAAGTTATACGATGGAAGCCAGTGAAATATTAATAACTTTTTTGTGTTTGATGGCATAGAGCCGACTTTAAGGAATGGCGAAGAAAAGACTGAGAGTTACGTTATAGCTGATTCTTTACTGGGCACAGAACAGCTAATGGAAGACGCGAGGGGAATATATATATATATGTGTGTGTGTGTGTGTGTGTGTGTGTGTGTGTGTGTATTTCTATATATACACACGTGTGTGTGAAGAGAGAGAGCATTTCTGGGACAAGTGAGAGGCTGCTCTCCAAGTATTACCTCTTTTGGGTAAAATCCTAGAAGAGAAGGGGGCGAATAGCGTTATCACATGGTTCGGAATACAGACTAGGGCGTGACGCAACAAAATGATCTTCTTGTTTGGCGTAACTCAATTTCATCCACATCGACAAAGGCAGAGTATGGCGTCGTAATCTTATAGTTTTCAATTTTTTTTTCTTCTAAACAAGGAAGTGAGTAGCATTTGATATGACCTTCCTCACAACCCTACCGAAATGGCACAGCTAATCATAACAGTGATATATATATATATATATATATATATATATATATATATATTATATATATATATATAATATATATATATACCCCCTGAGGGAGGGGGTAAGAATACTTCCTCCGTGTTCCCCTTCGTGTCGTAAAAGTCGACTAAGTGGGGTGGAGCGTGGGGGCTGGGAATCCCCTCCTCTGTATTTAATTCCCCGCAAAAAGTTAAAGTATTGTCTTTGACTCAGCCACCCTCCTAATAAGGGGGAATATGGCTTTGGTATATATATATATATATATATATATATATATATATATATATATATATATATATATATATATATATATATATATATATATATATAATTGAAGAGTTTAGAAATATTTTTATGCAGAATTGCATGTAGTTGAATAGGCAGAGGAAATTTTGGGGAGACTTAAGACAAGTCCTTTAGGTGGAAATGAGCAGGAATTGGCTACTTTGGGAGAGTCATCTCTGTCAAGTGATGAGATATTTAGATATGTGGAAGATTGGGAAGAAATAATTCAAGACGAATGTGGTTGAGACTAATAAAAAAATTTAGAAGATTTTGTAGTTGAAAAAAATGGAATAGGTTATCTTATGGTTAATTTTTTTTTTTTTTTATCGATTTTGTATCAGTTATTCTAATTTGTGATGAAGAATTCTTTTTTTGTGTAGGTTGCCTTCATATATTTCTATATGATAGATGTAAAAGGAAGATTACTTTTTTTTTTTTTTTTTTTTTTTGCCCAGCTAGTTACTCCCTTATGATTTTCTTTGCTATATATTTTTTTTTTTCACCTAAGTCATGCTATGATATCTCGCGTCAAGACGGTAGTTTGTCGTAATGTATTATTCAAGTAACAATTTTATAAATAGTTTTGTGATGGATGAATAGCAAAGAAAATTTTTTACCAAACAATATTTGAGCAAATTCAGCATTCCTAAAAATGACAATGTGCGTCTCTATCACGGTTGGAAAAGTTAATGGTTAGAAAAATAAAAGATTTAATTTAAATGATCACTGATTTTTGAAATTTACCCCCCCCCCCACAATACTTCCCCATAAAGGAGAGTAGGATAACAACTAATAATTAAATCTTTTCTTATGAGGTGCGAGTAGTCTCTCATCGTATATGGTTTTAAGGAGTGCAGTTTGAAGCTGCGGCTGTCGGGCCTCATTGTAGAATATCCTTGCCCGCCTACCTTGTGGTTGACCCCAGCAGGATGGAAGGGGGGAGACGTGGCAACCCTTTATCCCCAAGGAGCTGAGAGGAGTGATTTGAGATGTATGTGGATCGTGGCGAATGCGTGTTTCTTGGCTTGGCCACCCCCCTTACACGGGGGAAAAGGTGTATATATATATATATATATATATATATATATATATATATATATATATATATATATATATATATATATATATATATATAGAGAGAGAGAGAGAGAGAGAGAGAGAGAGAGAGAGAGAGAGAGTATACGTACTTGGAAAGTGTTAAAAAAATATTTCACTGAAATATTTCCCACAAAAATACATTATAGTAACTACATTACTGCTTTTGTATAAATTTAAATTGTATTTGACAAAGTTTAAGTACTGAGTTGTAATCTAGTCATAATCTAGAGTACAGGGAGGATGTGAAAAGATTATAAGAGTTTGGAATCTATGTGTGATTTCTAACTTATATGGGAAGTGTTGCAACCAGTCAACAGTGTAAGATGAGGGACAAGCCTACTGTATATGTGAAAAGAAAGTCAGTAGCCATATTTCTCAAAAAACAAAGTTGATAAAAAAAAAACTCATTCACAAAATCGGACCGGACATCATAAAGAATTATGTACTTTTTGTAATATTATTTATCCTCTAAAAAGAAAAGAAAAGAATCTAATATTGAAAGTTCCGGTTTTACGTCACGGACTCCCTTTTCTCCCAAGGGCTAGGACGATTGCCTTCTTGCGAAGGACTTGTTTTGGCAGATGTAATCGTCATCCTGAGTGCATGTCCTTGCTAACCTCAGACCGTGACGGGGCGCGAACCCTCGACCTGACGCCTCAAAGTCGCGGACGCTACCGCTTGAGCTACGGTGACTACAATCTAATACTGAAAGTATGCTTAGATTAATTGCTTATGAACAGGCTCCAACTCTGATATCCTCTTGAAAAAAAAAAAAAACCTGCAGTTGCTAAAATGTATTTAATTCTCAATTTTTTCATCCTTTAATAAACAAAAGTAACTGTTACTGCAAATGTACTTTGCAGAAATGCTTATGAACTGTCTGTAGAGTTGATACCTTTTCCTGACCTCTGAATGCACAGAACAGAAGTTAGTTCTGGTATGGCTAGTACGGTTGCCTTCTTGCGAAGGACTTGTTTTGGCAGATGTAATCGTTACCTTGAGTGCATGCCCATACTAACCTCAGACCGTGACTGGGTGCGAACCCTCCTGACGCCTCGGAGTCGGGGACGCTACCGCTTGAGCCACGGTGACTAGTAATGCACAGAACAGAAGTAAATATTGTATTTCTAAGTTCTCAGCCTTTGGAAAAAGATGCAATTGTTGAAACCTACTTAGTTGAAATACCTATGAACAGTCACCAGCTTTGATACCTTTTCCTGACCTAATTGATTCCTGAACTTAGAATGTACAATTTTGTGTGTGTGTGTGTGACACCAGGACGAAAAAAAAATATTATATATATATATATATATATATATATATATATATATATATATATATATATATATATATATATATATATATATATATATATATATATATATATATATATATATATATATCGGGCCTGGGCACGAAGAAAACATAAAAAGAAACAGAGATGGGGAGTATTATGACTTGTCAGATGTGAAGGGACAATAAGACATGTGCAACGAATATCCAAGAATATTCGGTGTTGAAGTAGGCAATAGAAAGAGAACCGTAACTAAAGGAAAACTTAACATCGAACTGTCCTGGACTGTCTTAGTTAAGTTCACAAGACCCTTCAGCTGTAGTATTGCAACGGGCGCTTGATGCCATGGGCCAACAGACTACATGCAATATGATGAAAATATACCTTCAATACCTGACAACGATGCAACTGCCATAAATAATTCCTTAGGGGCATATATTGCATTTTCTTTTAGTCATATGCAAAATTCTTTCACCATGCAAAGGAGAGAGAGAGAGAGAGAGAGAGAGAGAGAGAGAGAGAGAGAGAGAGAGAGAGAGAATGAATCTTTGCTAAAAATGAAGCTCTTTAAATGGTGTACTTCTTCCATGGAATGAAATGAAAGTGGGAATATGATATTGGATGGCACTTATAATGGCACTCATAAGCATTTTTTTGCTGTGAGTGTGGCGCTTCTCGGGAGTCAAGAGACTTACCATAGTACGTTTGATCTATTACATTTGCTAGAAAGTGGGGAGGTGTCAAGGCTACGTTATTCTTTGCTCAGAATAACTATCTTGGGCTTATGGTTGTACCTTTGCGACTTCTAAAAATTGAAATAAAACTGATATAACCGGAAATTTTCCATCGAAGTAATTTCGAAGTATTAGGCTATTTGGCTGTTATTATTATTATTATTATTATTATTATTATTATTATTATTATTATTATTATTATTATTATTATTATTGTTATTATTATTGTTACGGTTTTACGTCTCGGACTCCCTTTTCTACCAAGGGCAAGGACGGTTGCCTTCTTGCGAAGGACTTGATTTGGCAGTTGTAATCGTTACCCTGAGTGCATGCCCTTGCTAACCTCAGACCGTGACGGGGCGTGAACTCTCGACCTGACGCCTCAAAGTCACGGACGCTACCGCTTGAACCACGGTGACTACAGGCTAGTTGGCTACTAATCAAGTCTATATGCAAGAGGAATATTTCCTTTTGTAAGAGAGGTGGCTGAGTCCGTGCAAAATATCTTGACTCTTTGCGAGAAGAAAATATAGAAGAGAGGATAGTTTCCTCGCTCTGCCTCATTTAGCCGACTTGTACGACACGCAGGAGACTACGGAGGAAGTATTCTTCCCTTCCTTAAAGGGGAATTCACCAAGTACCAACATATAATAACTATATCATTACTAAGGAGTAGAAATACGATTATTTTCGATGGAATAAATTGCCTAGCTATACATTTAACTAAATGGAAATAGACATACCATATTTTGTCAAAAAAAAAATCATTTTGATTTAAACCATGATTTATTTAACTGTGATTTCAGTTGCTTTAAACCAGGTGATTGAAATCATTAGATAAAAATCATAGCAATCCTGCTTTGTGTGTTTTTTTTTATTTTTTATTTTTATTTTTTTTTCACCAGAACGGGCCAAAAACTAATAAAATGTGTTGGTACAATAAGTCTCTTCCTTTAGGATTTCCGTATCTCTCGCCCTCCAACTATTGTAGCTGCCTGAGATAGAAGCCTACATGTATACTTATAGTTCTATAATATATTTTTAAAGCACGCACATAAACACACACGCTCATTAATTTCATGAAACAGTTTAATGCGGAACAAATTTAGGTGACAACATATGTCTTTTGATATAGTTTGTGATATATATATATATATATATATATATATATATATATATATATATATATATATATATATATATATAATATATATATATATA
>JAXCGZ010002511.1:0-51677 GCA_037179515.1 Halocaridina rubra
TACTGGCAGATTTGTCTCCAGAAACACATATAAATGGCATAGTAAGGGCAGCATATGCATTCTTATCAAATGTAAGGGTAGCCTTCAGGCACATGGATAAGGAAATGTTCAGAAATATTTATGTAACCTATGTGAGGCCAAAACTCGAAAATGCAGCCCCCTTTTGGAATCCGCACTTGAAAAAGCACATAGCTAAGCTTGAAAAAGTTCAAAGACATGCCACGAAACTGGTGCCAGAAATACGCAATCTCAGTTATGATGAGAGGCTGAGGGAATTAGACTTACCATCACTCGAAGCTAGAAGAGTAAGGGGGGATATGGTGACAGTCTTTAAATTCCTTCATGGTTATTATAGACTGGATAGGGATCGATATTTCGATATGGCTGGCTCTAGAACTAGAGGTCATAGTTTGAAGCTTCGTAAGAAAACTTCTTTGCAGGATGTAAGGAAATACTTTTTCAGTGTAAGAGTAGTTGATAATTGGAATTCGCTAAGCGAGGAGGTAGTTAATGCTATCTCAATCCATAGTTTTAAGGACAGGTATGATAAGTACCACTAAGTCTAAAATGGAACCGATCAGGAGACGGGAAGATACGAGCTTTGGGCTCTTTCCCGTAAACACAAATTAGGTAATCACATGCTATGTATTTTCCCACCGCTGAAATATGGACTGTTTTAACCATAGAGTTTTACACTAAATTCTTACAAGGCGGGAGTCTATCTAAAATGTACAGTATCTTCATCGTTACCACACCAATTCTCATACGGTTCAAAGGACCAAAAGGTGTGGAGGATTTGCTATGTGTTATTAACCTTCGATTTTATAATCCCCTAAATTCGGAAATCCTGACACAGCTTTGGTAGAGGCCTACAAATGATCCCAAAATTAAATCCTCTACCAGTAAAATATAATTATTATTGCATGCATAAGCATACAAGCAAATATTTTATAAGGGGTTTGTGAACTGCTGATATGTGAATTATTAAATAAATTCTCCTCACCTTAAATTAAGACTTCCTCATACAGAATATATTTTCCAATATATGTTCTACCTACGAATGTTCTACTAAAATGAGCTCATTCTGTCCTCACACGTAGTTATAAACATTGCTAGAAATAAGTTATATCCGTACTCATCTATCCGGAAATCCCAAATGTCGTCAGCAATCACGGGACTCTGAATCAAACTCGAATATCTTCTGATCCACAGATCGTTATCACGTTCTTCTACTTGAGTGTCTCGTAGCGCCTCATGAGAGAAACAAAGTACTCATTATCAAACTTATAAGCACCGTCAATAATCACAGTAAACATGAGTGTCTCGTAGCATCTCACGAGTACAACTGGCCGTTTTCTTGAATCTCACCAAACACCCTCTATTTGTAGGGGTCCCTGGTACTAGGGCTAAGGTTTCCTCTATATAGGGGGGGAAAGGGGAAAAGAAACACTTACACATAAAGGTTCTTTGTTTGTAAAGGTGAGGGAAAATCTGAGGGGGTGACATATTTGTGGTTAAACTTTGGTGTATCAGATTTCCCTCTCTATTCTACGACTAGTCCTAAGAATGAACCACACATTATACATACGAATATACAAGTAAATTTGTTATCATTGAATAGGTTTACATACAATGTCCATATATCTACATACATGCACTTAGGCTACAATAAACGAAACTATCATGCAAAACAACACTTACATTATCTACGTAGATATAAACTCTTGAAATATATTCAAGACCAACATATTACTGTACTACTTATGATTAACAGAAGGTCGCAAATAAGATCATCCGCCCATCCGTCTTATCTCAGCACATTGGGAATAAAATCTTGGCACTACCTATACATTCAGCAACACTGCTGAGGTTACACAGATTGTTAATGAGAGTAGATCATCAGCCGTGGGGTCTGATAGTCTTAGCAGGATTACACTCACTGCTCTTAAGATATGATGTTCAATTATTATGTCTTCTTCTTACATTAATCTCACTCTCACGTTTATGAGGGGTTGGCACTCCTGTCAAAGCTCCTTCATAGTCCTCGGTTTTTGCTTTTGATCTTTTCTCAGCAAATCCTCCCTTACTATATAGAAAGATATGAATAGTGTATAGGAAAGACACTTTTCCATATGAAGAATCACCATGTGAAAAGAGGTGCTAATATTCTGGAGAAATGTCAGAAATAATAGTGTATGATGTAAAAATACTTGCAATAAGTAATGGTGAAGGTCTATTAAGCAAGTACAGTATCTCCAAAAGGCAAATTATTAGTATTTTACAAAAAATCAAGAAGCAAACAAATAATGCATTGCACTCTATGTAAGTACACTTCAGTATGTTACAGTATTAAATAAAGTCCATGTCTCAAACAGAATATATAACCATCATAAACGCTGAAAGTTGAAGCAAGACATCTTGTGGTACAGAAATACAGTAATACCTAAGCACAAGTGTTCCATATTATGAGAAGATGGGTGAGGAGAATGCCATTAAAAATCGTGAGAAAAGTGGAGGTTTTATTACTCAAACTTAGATGTCCGACATGGCGTGTTCTACCTGAGTAAACACAACAAAACAATAGCGCAATGCAAAGCGCACGAATTATTCAGCACAAAAGTTATACATAACATTCCTCCCTCCAAGAAAAAACTTACAAAACTTATCAAAAATGGAACAGAAAACTATCAACATACAACAATCATTATACAGAAATATCAATATATTATGGCAGCAAAAGACATTACAAATTTAATTTTTCTGGTGGCTTAATAATTCTCTTTGATCTCCGTAATACTGGAGATGGTGATACAATCTGTTTATCATTCACACCACACCTTTCAGTCTCTGAGACTGTGTCTTCAGACTCAATACAATTACTATCAGGTTGAACTGAAACATCACACTTTTGTGAAGATACTTCAACATCATTAGTGGAACTAGAGGCATAGGAATAATTACTTACATTCGAAGAAACTAAAGGCATTGGGGACTCTCTAGGTGTCTTAATACAAGTACCAGTAAATCTAGGCATAAGCTGATCAATGATGCCTCTTCCATAATATATTACCAAAATCATGAACTCGCACCAAATAATTTCTTACACCAAGCACTTCAATAATTTTACATTCAATCCAAGTCTCTCCCTTCCCAAAATTTTTAGCAAAAACTGCATCACCAACATTGTACATATTTGTCCCTTCAGAGAAAACTTTCTTTGACAATTTTTCCAGGTCTCTGTCTTTGTTAGGGGAACATTTTACAGATACTAGAGTTGTTTTAAAACATCTTCCAAATAGTAACTCTGCTGGTAATTTACCTATACCACTATGCATACTCTTTCTATAATTGTACAAAAATCTACAGATTCTAGTATTCAATGATCCACTGTTGAATTTATTTAAGCCCTCTTTTAAAGTTCGAACTGCTCTTTCCGCCAACCCATTAGATGATGGATTGTATGGGGCAGGAGTTAAATGTTGAATACCATTTTTCTTATAAAAAGCTTTAATCTCCTCGGACACAAAATATGGAGCATTATCCGAGACAACAATGTCTGGAATACCAAAATTAGAAAATGTTTTTCTAAGTAATTCAATGGTAACACTTGAAGTCATTGAACTAGTAACTTGAACATCTAGAAACTTAGAATATGCATCTACAATTACAAGAAAAT
The DNA here is from genome assembly GCA_037179515.1 of Halocaridina rubra. NCBI lineage: Eukaryota > Metazoa > Arthropoda > Malacostraca > Decapoda > Atyidae > Halocaridina > Halocaridina rubra. Next base: position 3,677 of record JAXCGZ010002511.1, read on the forward strand.
ATTTGTTATCTATGGGTCCAGCATAGTCAATGTGAAGTCTTGACCATGCCTTATCAGGGGTAGACCATGACAACACAGGAGCTTGGTTTGGTTGAAAATTTTTAAAACAAACTGGACAATTCTTTGTAATTTCAGAAATATCTTGGTCAAGTTTAGGCCACCAAACCCAATTCCTAGCTTCTGCTTTCATCACATTTATCCCATTATGACCACCATGTAAGTGCTCAAGTATTTTACATCTTAAGCTGGTAGGTATTACAATTCAGTTTCTGTACAAAATTACATTGTCATATAAACTAAGATCAGACTTAACAGAACTATATTCATGTAATCTCAAATCATTTGTAGACCAACAAAATCTTATATTATGCATGAGTTGACCCAAAACCTCATCTTTCTGAGTACAATTTCTGATTTTTGAAAAAGAAATATCTTCAAAATCTAAAGCTTCAGCTAACTTAATGTATTCATTTGGAGTCATGGATTTATGATCATCATCAATAGGCAACCTGCTAAGGGCATCAGCCACAACATTTTCTTTACCCACTTTGTAAGTAAGCTCTAAATCATATTGAGAGAGAAACAGTGCCCAACGCTGAATACGAGCATTGGCATTAGTAGGAATATGACGCCCTTTGCCAAATAAACCTAAAAGTGGTTTATTGTCAGTCCTTGCTTCAAATTGTCTTCCAAGTAAAAAATATCTAAAGCGATTCAACCCAAAAACTAAGTCAAGCCCTTCTCGGTCAATTTGAGCATAGTTCTGTTCAGCTGATGTCAGTTTTTTACTAGCAAAATAAACTGGTAATTCTCTTCCATCAATTTTTTGCAACAATACACATCCTACACCAATAGGAGACGCATCCACTTCAACAACTAGTGGACTATTACCATCATAATTAGCCAAAAGGGGACCTTTTGATAAATCAGATTTTACAATTTCAAAAGCTTTGTTTTCAAGTTCAGACCATTTAAAAACTTTATTCGTTTTTAGCAATTCATACAAGGGGGCCAGCTTGGAAGAAAAATTCTTAATGAATTTACAATAATATGTCAACATTCCAATAAAAGATTGCAACTCTGCAACAGAAGTAGGGGGTGGAGAATCTAGAATAGCTTTGACCTTCCTAGGGGAAGGTTTGATTCCTTCACCTGAGATACAAAATCCAAGATATTCTAAAGAAACCTTAACAGCACATTTTTTCTTGTTAATCTGAACATTATGCTCTTGCAAAATTTTTAAAACTTCAATAAACCTAAGATCATGCTGCTCTTCAGAGTCACCACTTACAATAATGTCATCTAAATAAGCATCAACTCCCTCTACATCTTTCAACAGGTTAGCAATAAATCTCTGAAATATAGCTGGTGAAGAAGAAAGACCAAGAGGTAATCTTTTGTACTTAAACAAACCTTTATATGTATTTACTACTAAATACTTTTGGCTTTCTTCACTCACAGAAATCTGTAAATGGGCATTTTTTAAATCAATAGTAGAAAAAATCTTTCCCTTACCAATAGATGCTAACAACTCATCTGTTTTAGGTAATGGATATTGGTCACATGATATACATTTATTCAGTTCTTTAAAATCTCCACAGATACGTTCAGACTCCTTATCCGATTTCAACACAGTAACAATGGGGGCAGCCCACTCACTATGGTTAACAGGCTCAATTATATCATCTACAATCAGTTTATTTAAAGCATCTTCAACTAAAGGTTTATAGTGAAATGGAACTGATCTGTGATTACCTAATTGTGTTTACGGGAAAGAGCCCAAAGCTCGTATCTTCCCGTCTCCTGATCGGTTCCATTTTATACTTAGTGATACTTATCATACCTGTCCTTAAAACTATGGATTGAGATAGCATTAACTACCTCCTCGCTTAGCGAATTCCAATTATCAACTACTCTTACACTGTGTTTTCTGAATTTTGGAACTACATCACTCTCAACATGAATGTGAGCTGTAATATCTGAAATGGGTTTCTTAGGATTAACTTCATAATAATTCAACAATTCTACCACAGAACCATTGACTTTATTAATTTTAGAAGAATCATTAATACCAGACAAATAAATACCTATTTTTGACATCAAATCTTTACCACATAAGTTAGAATTATGATTCCCTACAACATAAAATGTCTGTTTCACTTGCAGAGAATTATAGTAAACATCCACTCCAACTTTACCCAAAACATTTATTTTGAGAGCATCATAAGCATTTAACATTTTATTACAATCTACAATGGACAGTCCCAAATTATGAACCCAATCTTTAGTCAAGGTACTCACAGCAGCACCTGTATCCACCTCAAAAGGTACAAACTTACCATTAACCAAAATATTCACTTCATCTTTACCAATAGCATTGACATTTTTTACTGACAACAGTCTTTCTTCATCAGTATCACTGGAAAATGCTACCTTGTCTACTGCTTTAACTTTAACCTTATGTTTTTTCTCAGAAGCCTTATTAAAACTTTCTTTTACTGGCTTTGGCTTCACATTACCTTTGACATCTTTTGAAGCCTTCCAACAAACTTGTTTTAAATGTCCTTTCTTACCACATAAATTACATGTTAAATTCTTAAAGCGACATTTGCACTATCATGAGGGTAACCACAGTGTTTACAAGAAACTGACTTACTCATGAAACCATTGGTTGGGGTTTTAACCTTTCGAATAACACCAGACTTTTCAGAAACATAAGCTTGTTCAAAATTCAAAACTCTCTCAACTATTTGAATAGAAGACATAACCTTCAAATTTAAATTTTCAGCAACCAGATTTGAAAAATAAATCTCATTTTCAAGAGCCATAAACAACTGATCCCGCACACGAGAATCAAAGTTGCTACCAAAATCACAGTCTTTGGCTAGACACTTCAGGTCTGCATACAGATCTTTTAATGTCTCACCTCCTTTTTTCCTCCTTTGTTGAAAAGCCAATAAACTTCTATGATAACTAGGCTTTACATCATAATGTGCCTTAAGTAATTTGCATAAATCCTCATACGACTTAGTATGTGGTAAATCTGGGGCACAAATGTTTCCTAAAATAGCATAAACTTCAGTACTAATAGAAACCAGAAGTAATTTTTTTTTACTATCTGCCTCAGTTATTTCCAAATTTAAAAAATTTGCTTCCAACAAACTTAACCACAATTCACAAGAAATCTTTGAAGGAGTAAAATGATCAATGTTCACTCTGCGGTTAGCCCTATTTTCATTTTCTTGAGGCATGATTATAGGCTAAGTCACTGGGTGAACTGGTAATAATCTCAAAATACACAACATGGAATCATGGCACAGACAGAATAGGCTAAATATTATAGCACTGATAACATAGCCTAAACATCATAGAACTAGGCTAGGCCTATATGCAATTTGTTTTACTCCACTCCTCAAAGAACTGGGGTTAAGCACCATAGGCTTACGGTAGGCTATGATCAATCAAGGCTACCGTACACAAAACACTGGAAACAAGGTTACCGATAAACACAATTGGCCTACCATAGGCTATCATCAATCTAGGGTACACCTTGGAAAATAATCACTATAGCTTTCCAATCTTGAAAAATCGTCAGCATTAGGCTTAAACACAGTCATAATACGGCATCTATGAAGGCTCCAATGCTAACTGCAAAACTTGATCAAAACAGCCTATGGAGGGCGGCCACGGGAACGAAAATCTCGGAAGTCAGAAGCTTACCCAATTTACCGGCTACCTCAAAACTGCAAAAAATTCACTTAAATACTGCAAACCAGAAGTTTCTTTTGCTACTGCATTGGTCCTTTGTACCTCGTCGCCATTTGTTCCATACTATGAGAAGATGGGTGAGGAGAATGCCATTAAAAATCGTGAGAAAAGTGGAGGTTTTATTACTCAAACTTAGATGTCCGACATGGCGTGTTCTACCTGAGTAAACACAACAAAACAATAGCGCAATGCAAAGCGCATGAATTAATCAGCACAAAAGTTATACATAACAACAAGTATATATGATCAAACTAAAATTTCAAAACTTAGTTTCAGAGAAATAAAACAAAACTTTGTTTGAAATCCATTTATAATTGTTTAAAACAAAGTACAAAAGTATTAACACATTGAATTTATGGAGTTTATTCAAATCTGGTGTCCATCTCAATGTTGATTTTGCTAGTTTGTGTTGCAAAAGGACCAGACTACTGACGAATTCTTAGGATCATGAAGATATTCAAGACTGTGACATTTTCATAAACTGTATGGTCCATTAAAAATAAGAACAGACTACAGAAAAAGTCATAGGGCTTTTAAAACAAGATAGCTGAATAATTTCCTGTTTGCTATCACATGTTATAAATTTTAATTAATATCTGTGAACAGTTTCATCAGTTCCAGCAAACATGCCATGGAACGTGGAGGTAACAGCACCGTTGGCCTCAAATTCCACACGACCCAACTCTTTCCATGTCTTGGGATCCATGACTACTAGAGCTACATACTTGGGATTGTGCTGAAATAGGCATTCAATTATTTTAGTTGGTCAGGTACTTTATGATGCCGTTCTTTTGGCATTAAACTGTTTGGCATTGCTTTTTTGACACTAAGCCAACCTAACCTAACCTTATTCAACTTACCCCAAAAAGCTTAGTGCCAAAAGGGCAATGCCAAAACAGTTTAGCGCCAAAAGGGTTATGCCAAATAATACCAATCTGATTTTAGGTACCTTTCATTACATGCAATGCATCTTGTTTGAAATTTTTTGGTTGCTTCCATTAATCCCATCATGAAACCTCCCTGTGAGTAATTTTATGGCACCTTGGATCAAACAGAGTAGCATAACCACCCCAGAGAGTACTCTTTATGGGTTGTTTTAGGGTTCAGGAAAACACACTTCTTAATCTTTAAAAAAAAGTCCAAATTCATTAAAAATTAGTTAATAATAAGTATTGCTCTTGCGAGGTGTCTACAAACAAAGACAAAAATCTGTGCAATAAAGAATAAAAAACTTACATCCCTCTCTCTATAAATGTAAACATTTGCTCATAGGCACGCTATGCATGCAATATTTAGTGGAAAAGAGCAAAACAATTCCAAATTCTTGCTTGCAGAACCAAGAATTAGGTTACCTGGTTCACACTGGTGTCTACAATTCATGCTAGCTCTTTCTATCTATTGCATGCTCCACATCCTTCTGGATAGGTAACAGTTAAATGAATTGAATATTGAACACCATAGCTCTAGTTACTGGCGTAAGAAATCTGCAAATTCTTTTTCCAGAATATTAAAATAAGTAAAGAGCTATACTGGCCATTAGATGTACCTGGCAATCTCTGTGATACATAGCTAGTGAAAGCACCAGCTTCGAATGTAGTTGATTGTATACTTATTTGATTACTCTAAACTAATTCAAAAGTCATGATAAAGCATCATACAGAGCTTGTGGATAATTAAGAAGAAAACTCTAATATCAAATGATACTTTAAGAAATAAAATGTATTATTTAACGAAAAGTTTGTCTATATACATGAGCCATTTTCCCCTTATATGAGGAGTGGCTGAGTCAAGGCAAAATACTCTGACTCTTTGGGGAGAGTTAATACAGATGAGGGGATTCCCAGTCCCCTCGCTCTGACCTATGTAGTCGACTCTTACGAAACACAGGGGAACACGAAGGAAGTAAGTCAACACAAGTTGTGACAGCAGTAGGATCAAATACAGCCAAGAAAAACAAAATAAAGAGGAAGAGATTGATTCAGTGTTTGACGAGAATGCATGCAGGGTATACAATCAAGTAGACCTTTTGTTTATTTCAAGCCTGACATTAGGAGGGTAGCTACAACTGGAAAACAATCAAGATAGAAATGCTTAAATAGATTCTACTGATTCTGCTCCTTCCATTAGCTGTCCTCGGGAAAGAGCATGATTTTCAGAGAGGATGGGGTTGCCAACCCTTCACTACTAATACTTTTAGAAAGTTCTAATGACATGCAGGAATACGAGTAAAATAGTTTCCCCTCCCCAAACACCAGGATCAAGAACTAGTATCTTATAAAATTTAAACCTTACTTAGAGGGCTAAATATTAACCAAGTGACAAAACATTACAGCTTTCATTTCACCCTTTAAAGACTATAATATCACACGTCTTTCATGTCTAACACTTTTCTAAATGAACACTGTCAGTCATACCTTATCTATCAGTGATGAAAGGACAACTCCATAGTCTTCCTCTTTGGAATTTGGACCAGCTACAAATACAGGCTCACTCACTAATTTCCCATTTTCGTGCCAAATCTTCGTTTCTCCTGTAGTGACATCCATCTTGACTAACTGCAATAGATAAAATTATAATAATAATAACAATAATAGTTCAAATAACTACAGCAGCTCCCCAACTTATGAACAACCAAGTTATGAACATTCACAGATGTAAAAATAAAATTACCCATTATCTACCCATTATGAAGGTATTACTGTATGATACTGTATTATTACATTATTAATCTATAAAAATTCATTAATACTGTATATTTTATATTTTGTGTAGTAGTTTAATGTCTTTAGCCTAAGTGCTGTACAGTACTGCATATTAATGTGCTATACAGAATTTTGCTGTACCTAAACACAACTTACAAACAATACTTCATACAAACGGACTTCTGGATCCTAACTCGTTTGTAAGTATGGAAGTGTCTGTATATGGAATATATGAGTACAGCACCATACGTATAATATCACTCAGTTCCTACCGCAAAAGTGTTCAGAAATACAGGAAACAAAAGTGGCACAGCATATCTTACATTACAGAATTCAATTCCTTTTGGATCAATTTCAACACCGTACACATAAGTATACTCTTTTCCATTAAGTCTGTAATTTATTCTAGGAAGATCAAAGTAGATATCTGACAGCTCTTCATATGAGACCTCTATACATCCATTATGTTGTTTGTAAGCATTACTTTTCGTGCCAGGAAGCTTCACTGAGGACAGAATGGTATAAAAAAAATGTTAAGTATAGATGGCCATTTTTTATATAATTTATAAAATTACTTAATATATTGTAAAACTTTAATATGGTATATATAATATAATCAATTCTGAGGCATTTTCTTAACCTAGGCACTTCTGTTTAATCAAGTACAGTCTCTTTATCACTTGATACAGAGTCCAAATAAGTAAGCCATTGTGTGTAACTATCATAAATTTTTAGTATATCAAAGATTAATAATACAATTACTAAAAAAAATAAAAAATCTTTCTGATAGTTTTCCATGTCGAGACCTTTCTGCTACAGCATATGTAAATTCCACAATATTCACATTACAAAGAAAAAAAGACACTTGCTAGCAATGTTGTTTTACGTCAAAGACCTCCATTTCTATTAGGGACTACAACAGTACCTTCAAACAAAGGACTAGGGCTTTGGCACGTGCGACCATTACCCTGAGTGAACGCCCTTTTTAATATCAAACAAGCAAAGTCTTGGACAGTACCACTATTTCTTGGCAGCCTTAAATAAAACCTGGAAGTACTTGAGAATATTTCAATTCCTAAGCTAACTTAATCTAACCTGTAGAACATATGCTCTTAATACTCTACCCAGATTTGTGTCCTCAGGAGCGTTATCAACATCCAAAGGCAGCACAAATCTCCTGTGGGTTCCCATGGTAGATGGAGCTGTTTCAAAATCAGGATCTTCAAAGTTCTTGAGCATCAGTTGATACACTGTCTGTTGTATGAAAACATTTTATTCATTAGACTGTGATGCAATATTGTTTGTATAGTTATTCAAATATGGGCAGAATATTTTGAGTGCTTGCTAAATGTTGAGGAAGATAGAGAGGCAGCTATAGTGGCAGTAATAGGAGATGAAAATGAGAGAGAGATTACAAGAGAGGAGTTGAAAAGGGCATTGTACGAAGCAAAAGCAGGTAAAGCACCTGCAATGGATGGTGTGAGAGTGGAGATGTTGAAAGAAGGGGGTGTGACTGCATGGGAATGGTTAGTGAGAGTGTTTAATTTATGCTTTATGTTGTCAATGGTGCTAGTGGAATGGGTGATTGCTTGTATAGTGCCCCTAGACAAAGGTAAGGGAGATGTGTATGAGTGCAGTAATTTTAGGGGCATAAGTAATTTTTGGGGCATAAGTTTGTTGAGTGTTTAATAGGATTAGGGATAAGACATAAAATGTGATCACGGAAGTGGAGAGTGGTTTTAGGAGATGTAGAGGTTGTATAGATCAGATTTTTATAGTTAGGCAGTTATGTGAGAAATATTTAGCAAAGGAAAAGGATGTGTATTTTGCATTTTTGGATATGGAGAAAGGGTATGATAGAGTTGATAGAGAGGCAATGTGGAATGTTTTGAGGTTATATGGAATTGATGGTAAACTGTTGCATGCAGTGAAGAGTTTGTATGAGGGCAGTAGAGCTTGTGTTAGGGTAGGGAATGAAGTGAGTGAGTGGTTTCCAGCGAGTGTGGGACTGAGACAGTGATGTGTGATGTCACCATGGCTGCTCAATTTGTATATTGATGGAGTCGTAAGATAGGTGAATGGTAGATGGGAATGATAATGAGTGGGAGCTGAATCAGTTGTTGTTTGCAGATGATACTGTGGTGGTGGCAGATTCAGAGGAGAAGCTGTGTCAGTTAGTGTCAGAATTTGGAATGGTGTGTAAGAGAAGAAGGTTGCGAGTGAATGTGGGAAAGAGTAAAGTTATGAGGTGTATAAGAAATGAGGATGGTGCTGGATTGAATGTTACGTTGACTGGAGAGACACTTGAGGAAGTTGATCAGTTCAAGTATTTAGGCTCGGTTATAGGTGCAAATGGTGTAGTGGAAGCAGATGTGTGTCACAGAGTGAATGAAGGATGTATAGTGTTAGGTGCATTGAAAGGAGTGATGAAGAATAGAGGGTTGGAAGTGAATGTTAAGAAAGTTTTGTATGAGAAAGAGGTTGTGCCAAATGTGATGAAAGTAAGTGAGAGACGGAAACTAAATGTGTTTGAGATGAAATGTCTGAGGAGCATAATTGGTGTATCTCGGTTGGATAGGGTTAGGAATGAAGTGGTAAGAGCAAGAACGGGTGTGAGGAGAGACTTTGCAGCCAGAGTAGATATGAATGTTTTGAGATGGTTTGGCCATGTGGAAAGGATGAATGATGAAAGTCTGCTGTAAAAGGTGATGAATGCGAGAGTTGATGGGTTAAATGCTAGAGGGAGGCCTAGGTTTGGGTGGTTGGATGGGGTAAGGAGATCTTTGAATGATAGGAAGATGGATGTGAGGGAAGCAAGTGAGAGAGCTAGGAATTGGAAGGAGTGGCGAGCAATTGTGACACAGCTCTGATGGGCATCTGCTGTTACCACGGGGTTTCATCTTACAGAGGTAGCCCTGTGGTAGGGGCAGTAGGGGAGTTGGCATTTATGAAGCGACGCTGGTTGTGGAAGAGCTGGGAGGATGGGCTGTGGCACTCCAGCAGTGCCATCTGAACAGTCGCTAGCTCCATCATTACTGCCCCCCATAGAGCAAAGTAATCTCCTTATTGTTTTCTTTTTGATGTCGGCTACCCCCAAATTGGGGGAGACAGCCAAGATATATATATATATATATATATATATATATATATATATATATATATATATATATATATATATATATATATATATATATATATATATATATATATATATATATATATATATATATATATATATATATATATATATATATATATATATATATATATATATATATATGAGTAGTTGCAACTTAAACAAGAGAATCAAAGCAGAAGAGAATTATCAAACCCAGCTTTCCTTACTCCATTTACTTCCTCAGAGCTTGCTGTGCCGCACCATGAATTAAGTCACTCATAAAATATTCTTATACATATTTTTGAATAATTTTAAGTAATAACGTTTTCTATTCATATGGTATTCATGTATCTTCATTAATCAGCAGTGTAAGCTGGGTAAACAGCTGCAGAAACATGACTATTTCCTCCCAACATAACAGTTACTATCATGGTTTCTAAGGAGGTTGTTTAGAAAAAAATTACTAGGTATATTGAATATACTTACAGCACCATCGTCAATGCCACAGAGATCAACAATCAAGTGACCGTCCTTTTCATAGGCGTTTGTGTGATGAAATGTCAAAAACGCTTTTGCTGCATATGATGTGTTGACAAGCTCTCCTGTGTCTCTACGAATCACTCGAAACTTAGTCTGGAAAATAATAGACCTGCTTATGAATATGGAAATTACTAATACCTTACTTACGAACAACCGAGTTACAAACATTCTCAGATATGAGCAAAAACCTACCCATTATATGCCCATGTAATGTATGTATTACTGTACTGTACTGTATTATTACATTATATGTATGTAATGTACAGTACTTTTTTTTACCTAAACACAACTTACAAACAATTCTACTTACAAACACACCTCGGGAACCTGACTTGTTTGTAAGTAGGGGCATGTCTGTATTATTTTACAGGGATGCATGCAAAATTACATAACCATCAGTTCAGAGGCTGTTTCATATAGATAACTTTTTCTGATCAGTTGGTATTTTATTAATATACACTGTGATCGGCTTGATGTTACGAATTCCCTTTTCTATCAAGTGCTAGGACGGTGTCTTCTTGTGAAGGACGTTGGTTTTGGCAGATAATATTGTTACCCTATGTGAATGTCCTTTCTAACCTCAGACCGAGGTGGGCGCCGTAAGCCCTCACCTGACGAATCAAGTTAACATGCACTACCACTTGGCCACGGTGACTACATTTCATTAACCTCCTCAAGCAACATAAAATATACCTTCTCATCTGGAAACCAATTCAGTGAAGTAAAATAGGGCTTTCTCATGAAGTGATTATACATGAACCTTCCTAAGTTCAAAACGAAGGGCATCTCAACAAAGATGAAGTAATTGTCAGTCATTCCAAAGGAATGGTAGTACGAAGGGTACATCCTCCACTGAGCAGGAATGGATGCAACTATTTCGGCTTGTTCCAGTGAGGAAATGGTCACACCTTGGAGAATAAGGGATTATATTTGTTAAAGCTAAAATTACATGCTAGTTTGAGATAACTTTTTATTATACAATGTACAAGGTACTTTCATTTGGTTTACTTATTTCATGTCTAAACTTTAGGAATATGTTTTTCATTATCCATTTAAATATATAATCTTAGGCTCAAATATGTTTTGAATACATGTAGTGTGAGTGTCAGTATGAAATCTATCTAATGGTGGACTTATATAAGCAATGCAAAGTTTTTTAATAAGATATCCCAGCAGTAAGCAGAAGATTTTCGAATACAATAATGGTAATATGATACATATTGCATACTTGATTTAGGATATAGGAATGCAAAGAGACTACAAAAATTTCATTAGAATACAACAGTTAAATAATGCATTTCCTTAGATTTAGTTAAGTTGATACACAAAATAATCTTGCTATACTGTTCAAGATTTCTTCACAAGTATAATTTATACATTTGTATCATGTTTACACTAATATCTCTGAATACACTCACTGAGTAGAAATTAGTAACTTACCATTAACTATCTCAGGTGGAGGTAATTTGATGATATTATAAGTTGGACCACCTTTGTCATCATATTTATTACCCATGTTGTACAATGTTCCATCAGGATCAACATGAGGATGAGCAGTAGCCTGACTGATGGCAATGTAATCATTTAACTTTGTCTGGAATATACAGCAAGCTATGAATTGGAGACATGTATTCTTGCAGAATCTTTATGTTGTATATACAGTATATTAATTGTTATTGTATCAGTTCAGTGAGTGGCTAAACTTGATTGAACATAACTACCCTATTTTGTAATTATATCTAAGTATAACATAATTAAGTGGGATATTGGAATAGCTATGAAAAAACGTTAGCTTTGAATTCTATACAATATCTTTTATCATAGCCTGTGGTATAATTTCCCTACCATACTGGGAGGAGCATAATCTTTTGCTACTGGGAAAGGGAAAAGCTGTGATATTACATTTTTGTATATTATTAACCTTGTTATTCACTGTTTTCTAAATACAGTTTGCTAACTGGCTTCCCCATATGGCTTCCAAAGCTGGAGATATTGAACTTATTCATGTTGCTGCCCAAATCCGGAAAAAACATACCATGAGCCCATAAAAGCTGGATCTACTTTAATTACTTGGAAGTGTATCATCAACAAACTAGGCCGAAGAGAGCTTTGGCTTACTGATGATTGGAAAAGGAGATATGACAACGTCCATATGACCTTTGGTTCTAGTGGACCAATAGATCTCTCCAGGTAAATTAAGACATTATTGCAGAATTGTCAGAGAAGAGACGAGGAAGCAGTGCACGTATCGTGAAAGAAATCAATGAGTGATTACCTAATTGTGTTTACGGGAAAGAGCCCAAAGCTCGTATCTTCCCGTCTCCTCATCGGTTCCATTTTAGACTTAGTGATACTTATCATACCTGTCCTTAAAACTATGGATTGAGATAGCATTAACTACCTCCTCGCTTAGCGAATTCCAATTATCAACTACTCTTACACTGAAAAAGTATTTCCTTACATCCTGCAAAGAAGTTTTCTTACGAAGCTTCAAACTATGACCTCTAGTTCTAGAGCCAGCCATATTAACATATCGATCCCTATCCACTCTATCATAACCATGAAGGAATTTAAAAACTGTCACCATATCCCCCCTCACTCTTCTAGCTTCGAGTGATGGTAAGTCTAATTCCCTCAGCCTCTCATCATAACTGAGATTGCGTATTTCTGGCACCAGTTTCGTGGCATGTCTTTGGACTTTTTCAAGCTTAGCTATGTGCTTTTTCAAGTGCGGATTCCAAAAGGGGGCTGCATATTCGAGTTTTGGCCTCACATAGGTTACATAAATATTTCTGATCATTTCCTTGTCCATGTGCCTGAAGGCTACCCTTACATTTGATAAGAATGCATATGCTTCCCTTACTATGCCATTTATATGTATTTCTGGAGACAAATCTGCCAGTATGTTTACTCCTAGATCTCTCTCATTTTCTGTCTCTTGAAGTTGTACTCCAGCCACCGAGTAGTCAAGCTTGGGCCTTCTTGCACTTATACCCATTCTCATGAAGTATTGAATTTCATTAGCCACTTTTCTGACCACTCATGCAGATTATTTAGATCCTCCTGAAGTTCTCTACCATTGTTCACGTTTTTTACTTTCTTCACAATCTTTGCATCATCTGCAAACATATTCATGAATGAATTTACAGACTCTGGTAGGTCATTTACATATACAAGGAACAAAAGTGGCCCTAAAACTGAACCCTGTGGAACTCCACTACTAACTCTTCTCCATTCAGACACTGAGTGTCTTACTCTAACCCTCTGTTCCCTTCCTTCTAAGTAAGTTTTTATCCATTCCAAAACATTTCCACCTACTCTAGCCATTGACTGCAGCTTCCTAATAAGTCTCCCATGTGGAACAGTGTCAAACGCTTTCTGGAAGTCTAGGAATATGCAATCTGCCCAGCCCTCTCTTTCCTGTAAGATTTGGCTTACCTCATCATAAAATTCTAATAAGTTTGTTACTGTTGATCTACCTTCTCTGAAGCCATGTTGCCTCACTGATAAAAAGTTGAAGGATTCCAAGTGAAGAGAGATATGTTTCCTTAGTAGTTTCTCCATAACTTTGCAAACTATGCTGGTCAAGGAAACTGGTCTATAGTTCAGAGCCGTATCCCTCCTTCCCTTTTTGAAGATAGGTATCACATTTGCTTGTTTCCAGCATCTTGGAATCTCCCCCAACTCCAGTGACTCCTTAAATATGATACTTAGTGCCACTGATATTGTTTTTGCGCATTTTTTAAGCACATGAGGGGATATGTCATCAGGACCTGGAGCTTTATGAACATCTAAATCCATCAGCGCTTTGCATACCTCTGTGGCTGTAACGTTGATGTTCTCTAATACCGGCCCTTGAGATTCTATCACTGCAATCTGAGGGGGTGGGGTATTTTCTACTGTAAATACTGACTGAAACTCCTTGTTCAATTCTTTGCAGATCTCTTCATCCGTTCTCTTTAGCCTTAAAACCTGTTCTTTTACCTTCAGTTTTCCTCTGATAAAGCTGTGGAAAAGCTTGGGATTTTCTTTAGCCCTCCTGGTGATGTCCCTCTCATAGTCTCTCTCTGCCTCTCTCTTTTTACTTAGGGGAGACTGTGCATTGGCAGTTGGTTAGTCAGTATCATATATGAGGAGATACAAGGGTTTTTCATGAATTTCTAAAGTGCATGATATCCACTGCAACTGCTGAGGATTGCCTTTAATTTTGATACTTTTTGTCTCAATGGAAAGAGGAAGAGTTCCTTCATCTCTTTCCAAGTGACTAATTCTTTGTCTGGCCCGTATGACATTCTAATTTTCAGGATGTCAGGATCTGAACATGAAGAATGGAAGAGTTTGAAGAAACCAAACAATACTAAGGAGTGTGTTGGGCTACAAGTTGCATCAAATTTTTCTGCATTTCACAGTAGAGCGCTTCTTTTTTGGTAATCAAGGAAGAAGGACTGAGCTGGATGGGAGTATACTTCCAGTCTACTTTCACAAAATGATTTCAGAGGGAAAGGTGAACCTGTTCTTAAAGGAGTCTGAATGTGTTTAATCCTAACAAAGTGTGTTTTCGCCAAGAAAATCCTCTATGCTTTCAAACTAATGAGATGCAAAATAAGATGAATTCTGGAAATTATTTTTCAATCAAACTGACGAGCTTGGAAATTCACCGGACCTCAACCCTGGTTAACACAATGAAGTAATCCTCAAATACAAAGTGAAGGCTAATATGATATAAAAAACGGGACATTGATTGGCATTCAAAAAACAAGATTGTTAAACCTCTGTAAGATGTGTTGAAGGATCGTAAGTTTAACACCTATCTCTTTGAGTTGTTTGAATAGCAGCTCTCAAGACTACAGACTGTACAAGAAGCACGAGGCATCCCACAAAATATTTAGGGTATGATAGATTATTGCTTCACCAATACCTTAATATCATAAACTGTTTTGTACTATTACTCGTTGTTTTCATATTCTTTCTAGCAAAAGGTTATGTACCACCATGTACAGTAAATGACATTAACTCTATTTAAGGAGGGCTATATGATAAATAAAAAGTTTAGGAGAATCTGGATTTTGTTTATGCTTATCTCACAGTCTTGGCTTCTTGCTAGACTGAACACCAAATTCCGATTAATCTGCATATAACTAAAATAAATTCCAAATAATGCACAGATACTTAAATTGGAATGTAATCCTTTAACAGTTATAACTAAAAATAATTAAGGAGAAGACACCCTACCTGTGCAATCATAGAATTTCAAGTGATGGATAATTAGAAAAGAGTTAGCTTAATAGAATATTAAAATCTGCAATTAATTACAATTTTCTTTAATCATATAAGATTTTGTATACTGTATATAGTAAAATACAATCCACATGAGAAAAAAATATTCAGAAGGGTAATGAAAAGACAGCCCTTTCATATGTAAAATATCAATATCCAATCAACATGGCTAAAAAAATAATAGCAGTGACACAGTAAAATGAAAAGATATATGGATAGTTCTCACCCTCTCACCAACGCAGTTCAAAGTTTCTGGATCAATTCTCCTCATATGAGGGAGTTCGCTCAGAGCATATAACTCATCTCCAATGTAAGTGACATTCACTGAACAGTTATCTGTTGGATTCTTCCCGGCTGGGTCAAAGAAACTCATAAATCTGCAAGAAATATAAATACAACTATGTTGGATCTTAAGAGAAAATGATTTCTATAATCTAATGTCATATACCATACGCAATATGAAATTTTTGGGATCATTGATATCTGTGAATGTAACTCACCTCTGGAATAAAGTCTTACAGGGATCTGGGCTGGCCAGTGTTCCAAACTCTGACACAACAATACGGTTGTGAAGGAAATTTTTCTTGTAAGTGTCACTCTGAAGAAATCTGGGTAAAAATGTGTCATTACAGAGCATTAATATTTTTGGAAAATATTACTTTGTGTATTAGGTACTCCCATTTCTAACAATATAAAACTGAAAAGCTAAAGATAAATGAAGCAAAAAGCCCTAACACTGTTGAGATATAATGATAGAAAAAAAAAACTTGCTTAAATAAGTTTTGTTGTGCCCAATCTCATACACAATAAATCGTAACAATTTTTTCAGGAAACTGTCAAAAATACCCTAAAAAAAGAGATATTTTTATGCTATTGCAAGCTTGCTGACAACGTCTTGTGGTGGTCTATCATGTAAGAAAGTTCTGTGATAGTACAACAGGAAACACCAAGACCCATGCGTGATGTGCATGAGAGTCTGAATTGCATATGTCTATGATTAACTCTGGAATTTGTATTATTATATATGGAGAAGTTGGAGAGCAGTTGAGAAGGGGTTGAGGTTCTCTCCTCCCGAGATGAGGTGTATGGGCAGGATGACTGGTAAGAGATCTGTTTTTTCCTGACGAGGGGTGCACATTCTCATGTGTAATTACCTAATTGTGCTTACGGGAAAGAACCCTATGATCGTAATTCCCGTCTCCTGGTCGGTTCCATTTTGCACTTGGTGATACTTATCATACTTGTCCAAGTAACCATGGATCGAATTATCGCAAACTACCTCTTCGATTAACGAATTCCAATTATCAACTACTCTTACACTAAAAAAGTACTTCCTTACATCCTGCAAAAAATTTTTTTTAGAAAGCTTCACACTTTAGTTTGCAAACTCATGAAGACTCTACTAGGGAAATATATCACTCTTCACTTGGAATCCTTCAACTCTTCGTCAGTGAGACAGCATGGCTTCAAAGCAGGTATATCAACAGCAACAAACTTATTAGAATTTTATGATGAGGTAAGCCGAATCTTACAGGAAAGAGAGGGCTGGGCAGATTGCATATTCCCAGACTTCTAGAAAGCATTTGACACTGTCCCACATGGGAGACTTATTAGGAAGTTGCAAGCAATGGCTAGAATAGGTGAAAATGTTTTGAAATGGATAAAAATATGCTTAAAAGGAGGGAACAATGGATTAGAGTAAGACACTCAGTGTCTAAATGGAGAAGAGTTAGTGGTGGAGTTCCACAGGGTTCAGTTTTAGGGCTACTTTTGTTCCTTGTATATGTAAATGACCTACCAGAGTCTGTAATTTCATTCATGAATATGTTTGCAGATGATGCAAAGATTGTGAAGAAAATAAGAAACGAGAACAACGGTAGAGAACTTCAGGAAGATCTATATAGTCTCCATGAGTGGTCAGAAAAGTGGCTAATGAACTTCAACATTTCAAAATGTAAGGTAATGAGAATGGGTACAAGTGCAAGAAGGCCCAAGCTTGACTACTCGGTGGCAGGAGTACAACTTCATGAGACAGAAAATGAGAGAGATCTAGGAGTAAACATACTGGCAGATTTGTCTCCAGAAATGCATATAAATGACATAGTAAAAGCAGCATATGCTTTCTTATCCAATGTAAAGGTAGCCTTCAGGCACATGGACAAGGAAATGTTCAGAAATATTTATGTCACCTATGTGAGGCCAAAACTCGAATATGCAGTCCCCTTTTGGAATCCGCACTTGAAGAAGCACGTAACTAAGCTTGAAAAAGTTCAAAGACATGCCACGAAACTGATGCCAGAAATATGTAATCTCAGTTATGATGAGAGGCTGAGGGAATTAGACTTACCATCACTCAAAGTTAGAAGATTGAGGGGGGATATGGTGACAGTCTTTAAATTCCTTCATGGTTATGATAGAGTGGATAGGGATCGATATTTTGATATAGCTGGCTCTAGAACTAGAGGTCATAGTTTGAAGCTTTGTGAGAAAACTTCTTAGCAGGATGTAAGGAAGTACTTTTTAAGTGTAAGAGTAGTTGATAACTGAAATTCGCTAAGCGAGGGGGTAGTAAATTCTATCTCAATCCATAGTTTTAAGGACAGATATGATAAGTATTACTAAGTACAAAGTGGAACTGATCAGGAGACGGGAAGATACGAGCCTTGTGCTCTTTCCCATAAACACACTTAGGTAATCACAATTACGTAATCACACACAAACACAGGAAAGTCATATAGGTACTATTGAAGTCATAAACTCAGTTGTTAACATGGCACGGGAAAAAAAATGTAGGATTTTGATTATGGGAGACTTTAATCATAAAGAGATAGATTGGATAAATCTTGACCCAAACAGTGGTGAGGACTCATTCGGGGCAAGATTCCTAGATTGCGTACAAGGGAATTTCCTACACCAACATGTAATGGAACCAACAAGGGCCAGGGGTGGGGATGAGCCATCACTACTTGATCTAGTGTTCACAGATAATGTGTTGGATATTGAAAATATTGAGTATGAACCACCAACTGGAAAGAGTGACCACTGTGTGTTGTTGATGGAGTATATCATTGAAGATATTCTTCCTGAGAGTAGAGGCACTGAGGACATGAGGAGGAACTATCCGAAAGGAGATTACATAAAAATAAATGAGCTTTTTACAATTATTGACTGGAGAACCTAATTTTACAACAAATCTGTACAAGAAATGTATGACATCTTTTGTGAGAAATATGGGAAGATAGTAGATTGCTGCATACCTGTCACCAAAGTAGGTGTAATTCATGCCAGAGAGAGATGGTTCGATAATGGGTGTAAAAGAGATAAGGGGTGGAGAGACATATGCTGGAAAAGGTATAGGAGGAGAAAAAACATAAATGCCTGGCAAACCTACAAAAGAGCAAGAAATGACTACCTAAGTAAAAGGAGAGAGGCAGAGAGAGACTATGAGAGGGACATCACCAGGAAGGCTAAAGAAAATCCCAAGCTTTTCCACATCTTTATCAGAGGAAAACTGAAGGTAAAAGAACAGGTTTTAAGGCTAAAGAGAGCTGATGAAAGCATCACTGAGACGGATGAAGAGATCTGCAAAGAATTGAACAAGGAGTTTCAGTCAGTATTTACAGTGGAAAATACCCCACCCCCTCAGATTGCAGTGATAGAAGCTCAAGGGCCGGTATTAGAGAACATCAACCTTACAGCCACAGAGGTATGCAAAGCGCTGATGGATTTAGATGTTCATAAAGCTACAGGTCCTGATGACATATCCCCTCATGTGCTTAAAAAATGCGCAAACTCAATATCAGTGGCACTAAGTATCATATTTAAAAAGTCACTGGAGTCAGGGGAGATTCCAAGATGCTGGAAACAAGCAAATGTGATACCTATCTTCAAAAAGGGAAGGAGGGATACAGCTCTGAACTATAGACCAGTTTCCTTAACCAGCATAGTTTGCAAAGTTATGGAGAAACTACTAAGGAAACATATCTCTCTTCACTTGGAATCCTTCAACTTTTTGTCAGTGAGGCAACATGGCTTTAGAGAAGGTAGATCAACAGTAACAAACTTATTAGAATTTTATGATGAGGTAAGCCAAATCTTACATGAAAGAGAGGGCTGGGCAGATTGCATAATCCTAGACTTCCAAAAAGCGTTTGACACTGTTCCACATGGGAGATTTATTAGGAAGCTGCAATCAATGGCTAGAATAGGTGGAAATGTTTTGGAATGGATAAAAACTTACTTAGAAGGAAGGGAACAGAGGGTTAGAGTAAGACACCCAGTGTCTGAATGGAGAAGAGTTAGTAGTGGAGTTCCACAGGGTTCAGTTTTAGGGCCACTTTTGTTCCTTGTATATGTAAATGACCTACCAGAGTCTGTAAATTCATTCATGAATATGTTTGCAGATGATGCAAAGATTGTGAAGAAAGTAAAAAACGAGAACAATGGTAGAGAACTTCAGGAGGATCTAAATAATTTGCATGAGTGGTCAGAAAAGTGGCTAATGAAATTCAATACTTCACACTGTAAGGTAATGAGAATGGGTACAAGTGCAAGAAGGCCCAAGCTTGACTACTCGGTGGCTGGAGTACAACTTCAAGAGACAGAAAATGAGAGAGATCTAGGAGTAAACATACTGGCAGATTTGTCTCCAGAAATACATATAAATGGCATAGTAAGGGCAGCATATGCATTCTTATCAAATGTAAGGGTAGCCTTCAGGCACATGGATAAGGAAATGTTCAGAAATATTTATGTAACCTATGTGAGGCCAAAACTCGAATATGCAGCCCCCTTTTGGAATCCGCACTTGAAAAAGCACATAGCTAAGCTTGAAAATGTTCAAAGATATGCCACGAAACTGGTGCCAGAAATACGCAATCTCAATTATGATGAGAGGCTGAGGGAATTAGACTTACCATCACTCGAAGCTAGAAGAGTGAGGGGGGATATGGTGACAGTCTTTAAATTCCTTCATGGTTATGATAGAGTGGATAGGGATCGATATTTTAATATGGCTGGCTCTAGAACTAGAGGTTATAGTTTGAAGCTTCGTAAGAAAACTTCTTTGCAGGATGTAAGGAAATACTTTTTCAGTGTAAGAGTAGTTGATAATTGGAACTGGCTAAGCGAGGAGGTAGTTAATGCTATCTCAATCCATAGTTTTAAAGACAGGTATGATAAGTGTCACTAAGTATAAAATGG
Source organism: Halocaridina rubra (assembly GCA_037179515.1). Taxonomy (NCBI): domain Eukaryota; kingdom Metazoa; phylum Arthropoda; class Malacostraca; order Decapoda; family Atyidae; genus Halocaridina; species Halocaridina rubra. Next base: position 24,284 of record JAXCGZ010002511.1, read on the forward strand.
AACCGATCAGGAGACGGGAGATACTAGCTTTGGGCTCTTTCCCGTAAACACAATTAGGTAATCACACAAATGGTGATGCATTACTTGGTAAGGCAGTAGAATTAAAAGATAGGATTCACAACAGTAAGGCAGATATAGTAGCAATTACAGAGACTAAGTTGAGTGAGGACATAAACTGTCACATTTTTTCCTAAGGGCTTCAGAATATTAAGGGTTGAAAGATCTGAGAGGACTGGTGGAGGAATAGCACTGCTCATAAGTGAAAGGATTCAAGTTGAAGAAATAAACTTGGCTATAGAAAGTGAGTTCAAGGAATTTCTTGTTGCTCGCATAAATACTGGGTCAGAGAGCATTATAATAACTGTTGTATATAACCCACCAAGGAACCAGAATAGGCTAGAAGTTTATGACGAAAGTCATATAAGTACTATTGAAGTCATAAACTCAGTTGTTAACATGGCACGGGAAAAAAAATGTAGGATTTTGATTATGGGAGATTTTAATCATAAAGAGATAGATTGGATAAATCTTGACCCAAACAGTGGTGAGGACTCATTCGGGGCAAGATTCCTAGATTGCGTACAAGGGAATTTCCTACACCAACATGTAATGGAACCAACGAGGGCCAGGGGTGGGGATGAGCCATCACTACTTGATCTAGTATTCACAGATAATGTGTTGGATATTGAAAAAATTGAGTATGAACCACCAATAGGAAAGAGTGACCACTGTGTGTTGTTGATGGAGTATATCATTGAAGGTATTCTGCCTGAGAGAAGAAGCACTGAGGACATGAGGAGGAACTATCCGAAAGGAGATTACATCAAAATGAATGAGCTTTTTGCAGTTATTGACTGGAGAACCTTATTTGACAACAAATCTGTACAAGAAATGTATGACATCTTTTGTGAGAAATATGGAAAGATAGTAGATTGCTGCATACCTTTCACCAAAGTAGGTGTAATTCATGCCAGAGAGAAATGGTTCGATAATGAGTGTAAAAGAGATAAGGAGTGGAGAGACAAATGCTGGAAAAGGTATAGGAGGAGAAAAAGCATAAATGCCTGGCAAACCTACAAAAGAGCAAGAAATGACTACCTAAGTAAAAGAAGAGAGGCAGAGAGAGACTATGAGAGGGACATCACCAGGAAGGCTAAAGAAAATCCCAAGCTTTTCCACAGCTTTATCAGAGGAAAACTGAAGGTAAAAGAACAGGTTTTAAGGCTAAAGAGAGAGGATGGAAGCATCACTGAGACGGATGAAGAGATCTGCAAAGAATTGAACAAGGAGTTTCAGTCAGTATTTACAGTGGAAAATACCCCACCCCCTCAGATTGCAGAGATAGAAGCTCAAGGGCCGGTATTAGAGAACATTAACCTTACAGCCACAGAAGTATGCAAGGAGCTGATGGAGTTAGATGTTCATAAAGCTACAGGTCCTGATGATATATCCCCTCATGCACTTAAAAAATATGCAAACTCAATATCAGTGGAACTAAGTATCATATTTAAAGAGTCACTGGAGTCAGGGGAGATTCCAAGATGCTGGAAACAAGCAAACGTGATACCTATCTTCAAAAAGGGAAGGAGGGATACGGCTCTGAACTATAGACCAGTTTCCTTGACCAGCATAGTTTGCAAAGTTATGGAGAAACTACTAAGGAAACATATCTCTCTTCACTTGGAATCCTTCAACTTTTTGTCAGTGAGGCAACATGGCTTCAGAGAAGGTAGATCAACAGTAACAAACTTATTAGAATTTTATGATGAGGTAAGCCAAATCTTACAGGAAAGAGAGGGCTGGGCAGATTGCATATTCCTAGACTTCCAGAAAGCGTTTGACACTGTTCCACATGGGAGACTTATTAGGAAGCTGCAAGCAATGGCTAGAATAGGTAGAAATGTCTTGGAATGGATAAAAACTTACTTAGAAGGAAGGGAACAGAGGGTTAGAGTAAGACACTCAGTGTCTGAATGGAGAAGAGTTAGTAGTGGAGTTCCACAGGGTTCAGTTTTAGGGCCACTTTTGTTCCTTGTATATGTAAATGACCTACCAGAGTCTGTAAATTCATTCATGAATATGTTTGCAGATGATGCAAAGATTGTGAAGAAAGTAAGAAACGAGAACAATGGTAGACAACTTCAGGAAGATCTAAATAGTCTGCATGAGTGGTCAGAAAAGTGGCTAATGAAATTCAATACTTCAAAATGTACGGTAATGAGAATGGGTACAAGTGCAAGAAGGCCCAAGCTTGACTACTCGGTGGCTGGAGTACAACTTCAAGAGACAGAAAATGAGAGAGATCTAGGAGTAAACATACTGGCAGATTTGTCTCCAGAAATACATATAAATGGCATAGTAAGGGCAGCATATGTATTCTTATCAAATGTAAGGGTAGCCTTCAGGCACATGGACAAGGAAATGTTCAGAAATATTTAGGTAACCTATGTGAGGCCAAAACTCGAATATGCAGCCCCCTTTTGGAATCCGCACTTGAAAAAGCACATAGCTAAGCTTGAAAAAGTTCAAAGACATGCCACGAAACTGGTGCCAGAAATACGCAATCTCAGTTATGATGAGAGGCTGAGGGAATTAGACTTACCATCACTTGAAGCTAGAAGATTGAGGGGGGATATAGTGACAGTCTTTAAATTCCTTTATGGTTATGATAGAGTGGATAGGGATCAATATTTTGATATGGCAGCCTCTAGAACTAGAGGTCATAGTTTGAAGCTTCGTAAGAAAACTTCTTTGCAGGATGTAAGGAAATACTTTTTCAGTGTAAGAGTAGTTGATAATTGGAATTGGCTAAGCGAGGAGGTAGTTAATACTATCTCAATCAATAGTTTTAAGGACAGGTATGATAAGTATCACTAAGTACAAAATGGAACCGATCAGGAGATGGGAAGATACAAGCTTTGGGCTCTTTCCCGTAAACACAATTAGGTAATCATAATTAGGTAATCACACACACACACAAAGACATACCATGAAACTCGTGCCAGAAATACGCAATCTCAGTTATGACGAGAGGCTGAGGGAATTAGACTTATCATCGTTCAAAGCTAGAAGATTGAAGGGGGATATGGCAACAGTCTTTAAATTCCTTCATGGCTATGATAGAGAGGATAGGGATCGATATTTTATTATGGCTGGCTCTAGAGCTAGAGGTCATGGTTTGAAGCTTTATAAGAAAACTATTTTGCAGGATATAAGGAAGTACTTTTTCAGTGCAAGAGTTAGTGATAATTGGAATTCGCTAAGCGAGGAGATAGCTAATGCTATCTCAATCCATATTTTTAAGGACAGGTATGATAAGTATCACTAAGTTCGAAATGGAACTGATCAGGAGACGGGAAGATACGAGCTTTGGGCTCTTTCCCGTAAGCACAATAAGGTAATCACTATGAACTTACTTCTAAAGCCACCCATATCAAAATACTAATCCCTATCCACTCTGTCACAACCATGAATGAATTTAAAAACAGTCACCATATCCCCCCTCATTCCATAGTTTTGAGTGATGGTAAGTCTAAATCCCTCAGCCTCTCATCATAACTGAGATTGCGTATTTCTGGCACCAGTTATGCGGCATGTCTTTGAATTTTTTCCAGCTTAATTGTATGCTTTTTCAAGAATAGATTTCAAAAGGGGGCTGTATAATCAACCTTTGGCCTCACAAAGGTACATAAATATTTCTGAACATTTTCTTGTCCATGTGTCTAAGGGCTACCCTTACATTTGCCAAGAAATCATGTGCTGCCCTTAATACGCCATTTATATGCATTTTAGGAGACAATCTGCCAGTGTGTGTACCGCAAGGGGTCAGTTGTTAACGTCCACTCCATTGTTACGATCCTCACCGTGGAATACGAAATTATAATAATAATAATAATAATAATAATAATAATAATAATAATAATAATAATAATAATAATAATAATAATGAGTAAGCTGAGATGGCACGATGCATATTTTAATCCTAAACCAGATTATTTTAATTCATTACTTGGCAGCCTCTACTGGCATCAACAAAACTAAATATGATAACTATAAAAGGAGTATAAAAATGGAACTGACCAGAAGAAGGAGAGTTACGAGCAAATGGCTCTTTCCCATAAGCACAATTAGGTAATTACATATACATACAAACTGTAATAACAAATACCTCTGATAATGGTCAAATTAACTAACCTAGACTGGTAAGTGACTTCGCCATCTGCAATGTTAAACTGATGAAGGTAAGCTGATCCATCGAAGAGGTGATTGTATTGACTATCTCCAAAAGAGGTCTTACCTGGGCCATTACGGGTCAAGCGACCACTTAGCCAGGATGGAATTTCGCCTTTGGTGGAAAAAAAGGAGCGATTGATTAATTATTCTTTTATGAGTTATCAAATGCTTCATACTCAATAAGGTACTATACATAAGAATGGCAAAGGTATCACTCCTATTTATCGGATGAATATCATATTAAAGTTTTATTATGAAAAAAAAAAAAAAAAAAAAAAAAAAAAAAAAAAAAAATATATATATATATATAATATATATATATATATATAATATATATATATATATATATATATATATATATAATATATATATATAATATATATATATATATATACTGTATACACACACACACACCTTTGCGTATTCCTTTAATGGGGGTAAGTGTTTCTGCGTCACATGATCTCAGCCACACCATTGGTGGACGAGCTTCGCCCCCATCGCAAGTGGCCGATGTTGATAAGTTCACCCTTTCCGCAGGGGCCGTTTTCTCCCACATGTTTATATGGTTTATTTTCAGCTCCTCCCGAAGTATTACCATATATATTTTTTTTCTTTCTATGGATCCTTGTCTCTTTTACTTATAGCTATCAAATCTCTCCCGTATGCAGGTGATTTCTGGAATGTAAGATGTGAAATACTTCGTGTTTATATAGAAAGCAGAAATTTTAAAATTCATATCTCATTTCCCCCCTTGTAATATATATATATATATATATATATATATATATATATATATATATATATATATATATATATATATATATATATATATATATATATATATATATATATATATATATATATATATATATGAATCATTTTTACCCCAACTGGGACTTGATTTTGCGACTTAAAATTTCTGAGCCAAAGCGCTACCAACTACATCACAGAGGGTGAAAGGGATACAAACCTTACAGCTTATATCAGCTATAATAGGAATAGATGCATTCTATCTGAATTCCACTATGTTCATATTACAGTTTCCCCAACCTCACTCGTTGTTTTGTTTTCGTATTTAATTCAACTCCAAATCTCATTCGGGATAAACAATAACCAAATAAGTACATTATCATATGTGAAAACATGATTCATTTTTACCTCGACTGGGATTTGAACCTGGGAGTTATAATTACTAAGCCAAGGCACTACCAACTACCCCACAGAAGGTTAAAGGGAAACAACCCTTACTGCTTATATCTGCTATACTAGGAATAAACGCATTCTATCTGAATGCCACTATGTTCATATTACAGTTTCCCCAACCTCACTCATTGTTTCGTTTTCGTATTTAATTCAACTCCCAATCTCATTCGAGACAAACAATAACCAAATAAGCACATTACCATATGTGAAAACATGATTCATTTTTACCCCAACTGGGACTTGAACATGGGAGTTATAATTACTAAGCCAAAGCACTACCAATTACACCACAGAAGGTTAAAGGGACACAAACCTTTACAACTTATATCTGCTATACTAGGAATGAACACATTCTATCTGAATGCCACCGTGTTCATGTTACAGTTTCTCCAACCTCACTCGTGGTTTTGTTTTTGCATTTAATTCAACTCCCAATCTCATTCGGAACCAACAATAACCAAATAAGCACATTACCATATGTGAAAACATGAATCATTTTTACCCCGACTGGAATTTGAACCTGGGACTTATAATTACTAAGCCAAGACGCTACCAACAACACTACAGAAGGTTAAAGGGAAACAAACCTTACAGCTTATATCTGCTATACTAGGAATGAACGTATTCTATCTGATTGGCACTATGTTCATATTACAGATTCCCCAACCTTACTCGTGGTGTCATTTTTCGCATTTAATTCAACTCCCAATCTCATTTGGGACCAACAATAGCCAAATAAGTACATTATCATATGTGAAAACAAGAAAAAATTTTACCCCGACTGGGACTTGAACCTGGGAGTTATAATTACTAAGCCAAGGCGCTACCAACTACACCACAGAAGGTTAAAGGGAAACAAACCTTACAGCTTATACCTGCCATACTAGGAATGAAAGCATTTTATCCGAATGCCACTATGTTCACATTACAGTTTCCCCAACCTCACTCGTGGCTTCGTTTTCGCATTTAAGTCAAGTCCCAATCTCATTCGGGACCAACAATAACTAAATAAGCACATTACCATATGAGATGATATAAATCATTTTTACCTTGACTGGGACTTGAACCTGGGATTTATAATTACTAAACCAAGGAGCTACCAACTACACCACAGAAGGTTAAAGGGAAACAAACCTTACGGCTTATATCTGCTATACTGGGAGTTGAATTAAATGCGAAAATGAAACCAAGTGAGGTTGGGGAAACTGTAATATGAACATAGTGGCATTTGGATAGAATGCGTTCATTCCTAGTGTAGCAGATATAAGGTATAAGGATTGTTTACCTTTAACCTTCCGTGGTGTAGTTGGTAGCACCTTTGCTTAGTATTTATAAGTCCCAGTTGGGTGTAAAAATAATTCATGTTATTACATATGGTAATGTGCTTATTTGGTTATTGTCAATCCCAAATGTGATTGGGAGATGACTTAAATGCAAAAACGAAACCACGAGTGAGGTTGGGGTAACTGTAATATGAACATAGTGGCGTTCAGATAGAATGCGTTCATTCCTAGTATAGCAGATATAAGCTGTAAGGATTGTTTCCCTTCAACCTTCTGTGGTGTAGTTGGTAGCGCCTTGGCTTAGTATTTATAAGTCCCAGGTTCAATTCCCAGTCAGGGTAAAAACAATTCTTGTTTTCACATATAGTAATGTGCTCATTTGGTTATTGTTTGTGCCGAATGAGATTGGGAGTTTAAATAAATGCGAAAACAAAACCACGAGTAAGGTTGGGGAAACTGTAATATGAACATAGTGGCATTCATATAAAATGAGTTCATTCCTATTATAGCAGATATAAGCTGTAAGGTTTGTGTCTCTTTAACCTTCTGTGGTGTAGTTGGTAGCACCTTGGTTTAGTAATTATAAGTCCCAGGTTAAGTCCCAGTTGGGGTAAAAATGATTCATGTTTTCACATATGGTAATGTGCTTATATATATATATATATATATATATATATATATATATATATATATATATATATATATATATATATATATATATATATATATATATATATATATATATATATATATATATATATATATATATATATATATATATACAGAAAAAATTGAGAATACTTTTGAGAGGGGAAAAAGAAGAAGCTGTCCTGTCCTGCCTTGAAGGAAGTTTAAAAGAGTTGGTAGAGGCAAAGCCATCACATCAAATTACCTAATTTTTTGTGTAAATTGGGGAGAGCTCTTACAACCGTTTACCTGATCTTGTGGTTCCATATATTGTTAAAATCAATAGCCTTCCAATTTATATGGGTCTTGAATAATTATGTAAATACAAAAAAATACACCTGTCAACAGTACTGAGTTAAGTTGCCAAGTAGCACAGCTGTGGATGATTTCCCATGTGTTGTTACCCTTTGAACTTATAAACCCCTAAATTCGGAAATCCTGACACGACTTCGGTAGAGGCCTACAAACGATCTCAAAATCAAATCCTCTAACAATAAACTATAATTAATATTACATGCATAAACATACATGCAAATATTTTACAAGGGGGTTTGTGAACTGTTGATATGTGAATTATTAAATAAATTCTCCTCACCTTAAATTAACACATCCTTATACAGAATAATAAATTTTCCAAAATACATTCACCTAAGAGTGTTCTATTAAATGAGCTCATTCTGTCCCTCACACGTAGTTATAAACATTAATAGTAATAAGTTAAATCTGTACTCATCTATCCAGAAAACCCAGATGTTGTCAGCAATCACGGGACTCTGAATCAAACTCGAATATCTTCTTATCAACGGATCTCTCCCTCGTAGTATCTTATGAGGACAACTAATTACTCATTACCAAACGTATAAGCACCGTCAATAATCATGGTAAACATGAGTGTTTTGTAGCATCTCACGAGATCAACTAATTACTCATTATTATATGTATATGCACCATCAATGATCACGGTAGCAAATGTATTTCATGAATCTTAATTACGACTGCTTTCATGCATTAAAATCACATCACAAACATGAGTGTCTCGTAGCATCTCACAAGATCAACTACCCGTTTTTTTGAATCTCACCAAACTCCCCTTGTTTGTAGGGGTCCCTGGTACTAGGGCTAAGGTTTCCTCTATATAGATGAGAAAAGGGGAGAGAAAACACTTACACATAAAGGTTCTTTGTCTGTACAGTGCAAGCGAGGGAATACCCGAGGGGTTGACATATTTGTGGTCAAACGTTGGTATTTCAGATTTCCCTCTCTCTTCTACAACTAGTCCACAGAATGAACCATACATTATACATAGGAATATAAGTGTATACTTAATAAAATGAGTAGGCATACATACTAAGTCTAAGAGTATACATACATGCACTTATGTTACAATAAACGATACTATCATGCAAACAACACTTACATAATGTACGTAGAAGTAAACTGTCTTGAAATATATTCAAGACATCCTGGACCCCTCAAAAATAGAAAATAGGGAGATTTCCCCATCAGTACCACAAGTTATCATCAATAATTAAGCGTGCCCACAATTCTTGAACCTTTTGGGCAGCTTGACGTTCAGATCTTTCATAATTTGATGAGTCCTCTTTGTATACTTCTGATAACAGATTTTCCCATGAGAGCTTTTTAGACCAGGCTCTCTGAATCAAAATTTTCCTCTTCTTAGCAAGGGTGAAATTAGACCTGAGGGGTCAAAAACTATACCCACCATTGACAGAAGTTTCTATTTGGTCAGCACTTCATCTCTAGCCTTCAGACCTTTCAGCGACAACCTGTCTGTATTAATATGCCAGATTAAAGTAAAGATTGATATGTTAGGAGATCAAGATTCTTCAAGAAAGCACTGATCCAGTACTCTATGAAGTCTTGCATTATTGGAATTTCATTTTTGCAGTGATATTCTGGCCTTTGCCCACTGTACATGTGCAGTATTGTATATATCAAACTGTTTTTCTTCATTGGTGCAAGCATCCAACAAATTATCTACATAAAAATTCTCCAATATCTCCTCAAACTGTTCTACTAGAGGCTTCATTTGTCCAAAGGCTCTCTGAAAATTGTGTGGGAGAGGAGTGTGGATAGGCTTTCAGGGAACAGAATATGGAAAACTTCAAAGTGTAGTTTTATCTCTGTAACGTACTTCTTGCTTATTTACTTCAATACTCTTTGGCTCCCACAACTTATTAACAGACTCTATGTCCTCTTCAATCAACAACTTATTAATAGGCTCTATGGCCTCTGCAATCAACAACTTATTAACAGGCTCTATGGCCTCCTCAATCAACAACTTATTAACAGACACTATGGCCTCTTCACTCAACAATCCATTATTGGGCTCTATGGCCTCTCCAATCAACAACTTATTAACTGGCTCTATGGCCTCTTCAGTCAACTCTTGATTAGCTGCACCCAAAAACTGTGTTCCTACTCGCATAACAATAGGACTTTGCACATTACTGGGTTCATATTGAGTATCACAAGGAATATGGCCATACAACATGATACCACCCGGTGTTTCCTTCAAAGAATAGACATCCCACTTATTAATACCTCTTACAAACTGACTAAACTGTAAAGCACCAATAACAATGCCAATGTTCTCCAGTACATCACTATCAATGTCTTCATCAGCCAACTTGTGACCATAAGACTTTAACACATTTGCAGCTTTTGCTATTCCTGGAGTGTGAATGCTAAGTACCATATCATCAACTCCGAGTAATTTAACTCTGGCTCTTCTATTTCCCAATTTAATAACTACATTTATAACGGGAAAACTTCTTTTCTTCATTTCAGAACAAAATGCATCAATACCAAGAGACATTTCATCTACTGGGCTTAATTTAAGCCTTTCAGCTAATTCCCTAGTTATAAAGGAACACTGGGAACCTGTATCAAAGAATAACCTAGTGTTTACCCAAAGATTTCTCTTTGAGCTGCTTACTTTTCTACTCGCAGTAGGCAGAGCACATGAAGGTAAACTCGGTTTCACCATTTGCCTTTGTACTGTATTCATAGTAATCACACCAACATGTTTCTGGTCCTTTTCTGAGTCAGTATGTTCTTGCTCATGGCTTGACTCATGTATTAGTCTTGAACCATTTCCTGACTGTTCATTTAGAACTGTAGGTTCTTCAAACCTTGTACAAAACTTTGACTCTTGTTCATAACACAAGGCTGTATGATGACCATTTTTCTTACACTTGTTACAGATTAACTGTGTGCAACATTTAATTGCATAATTCCCTGACTGAGTATATCTCAGACATTTGTTACTGTCTCTCAATTTGTCTCTGCATTCATTTATGTTTACTACCTTATCACACTGCTCAGACTTATGACCTTGCCACCCACAGAATGTACATTCAGTTTTACTATTGTCTCTTTTTGCAACAGCACCATAACAACTACCTACACTCTTTTTATCGGACTGAGTCTCATCTCTCTGAGAGGCCTGGATCTCTCCTTTTGTGTTATCTTTAGTGTTGTTTTCTATATGATATACATATTTTCCCAGTTCCTTCAAGAGGATTTCAATTGCAGGATATTTTGTGTCAATTTTCATGCTAATCCAGTTCTCTACATCTTCTGGTAATTTCATTATCACGAGTTCTGAAAACACCCAATCAATGTTCTTCATGTCTCTATAATTTTTCAGACTTCGAGTAATGGCTTCTACTTCCTTTTTGAACCTAAAAAGTGATGAATGATTAGAAGAGGGAGTTGTCATTTTTACCAATTTCCTCATTAAATTTTGTACAATCCTGTCCTTGCTGGCATAAACAGCTTGCAGCTGTTGAATGCATTCATCATAACTCTCACTAGCAACAGGATATCCCTTTATGGTGTCTTTGGCATCTCCTTTAAGGGCATTTCTCAAGATGGTAAACTTTGTCATTGTTGGCATAGAAGTACTATGTACTAAACTATCAAACGAATCCCAAAACTCATTCCATTCATCATAGTTTCCAGAGAAAAGTTGTATTTTTACTTCAGGAAATCTAGGTATGAGTTGTCTACTGGGGAGGTTTGACCTCTCAGAACTAGGAGCTCTAGTACTATTCATAGTTCCTAACTTACAAATCCGTTCTAGGACAGCTAGCCTAATCTCATTTACTGTTTTAGCTTGACTGTCATGTTCTGTATCCTCTTCTTCAGAATCCCTTTTAAGGGGCTTATCCTCGACATATTCTTCATATTTTCTATCATATCTTCCAAATCTTTCTGTTAGTGTATGATGACATCTTTCTAAATAAGTAACAACAAGTTTCTCATCATATTTGGCAAGTTCTGTTTGACACTGAACACAATCACGTTGAACCAATTCCTGAAGGTGCTGTAATGCCTTAGGCTTAACCGATTTTGAGAAAGCAAATAGAACATAAAAAAACAACAAACAAATAGTTGATGCAATTATATTATCAAAGAAACCACGATCTTCTTTACATATTCATAATGCAACAAACATTCACTCTGTAAAGAATATCATAAGACAATCTTCTAAAATTTCAATATAACATTATTTAAATCAGTCCAGTTCCAGCTCCAATAGCGGTTGGACCTCTCCTCTCTCACTCTGCCAGCAGCCGATAGTAGAAGCCGACTCCACCAAGCAGCTAAAGCCGACTCCGTCCAGCAGATTAACTCCCAACAACAGTCTGGTTCCAGCTCCAGTAGTGATAGGACCTGCCTAAGTATCTCTGTTCTCTTTTCCTCCTCTCTCACGAGAGCCAGAAAAAGAAGCAAAGATTGTTTTTGTTTTGTTTTGTATTCCCGTTTCTGTTTTAGTGAAAACAAGTGACTGTGTGTGTCATATACCCCAAATATATCTGCCTGCTCTTCTCTCTCTTTTATAAGAGTTGGGAAGAAAAAGGGAAATAGAAAGTGTTCAGATTTCTAATTTGTTTTTATCTCTTTTGAGATAGGTAGTTGAAGCCTCTTCCTACCAGTGAAGTGAATTTATCCTCCTCCACTCCATCCCTGATCTGAGGTGGAAGTTTCTACAAGAATAAAAACAACCTAAGTATCTCTGTTTTCTTTTCTTCCTCTCTCACGAGAGCCAAAGAGAGAAACAGAAAGATTGCCTTGTTTTGTTAGTTTTTTGTGCTTTTGTGTTGTTTTGTTTAGTTGAACACACATTATTGTGTGTTCCATAATTGTATAGAAAGTGTTCGAATTTCAACCTTGCATTTATTCTGTTTGCTTTTCCCTCTCTTTAGAGAGCTGGGAAGAGAAATAAAAAAACACATGGTGCTGAGCATACTGTGTGTACCGTTGCATAATTTCTGTTTACACTCCCCTCTCCCACGAGAGTAGGGAAGAAAGATAGAAGACTGTTTTAGTAATAAAGTGTTGTAGTGTTCCACTTAAGTGAAGTGATCCAGCCACAAGGCTCCTATATTTTATTAAACGAAACTAACACACAGTGCAAGTGATATATACTTAGTGAAATCTGTGATATCCATGACTACTTGTTAGTCATAGCCTCTGCCGCCTCTCCTGCTCCCCATCCCCAGAGGGGGGAATGGAACTCGACCCCTCTCAAGAGGGGTGGACGGTTGTGGGAAAGAAGAGGCCAAGGACGGCCTTTGGCAGCAGCCAGGAGAGTGCTGCTGCCCCAGTTCCCCCCCCCAAAGACCGATAGAGAGCCCATATCAAAGTTCAAAGTTCAGACTCCTTCCACTAAAGAGGCATATGACCTAATCAGAGAGTTGGAAGACCAACTCACCGAGTTTGGCTGCAAAATTAGGCCTAATGTACAGGGTGAATTTATCATCCACCTATCCTCAGCAGAAGCCGCAGAGAAGACCAGCAGCCTCAACTCACCTCACTTGACAGAGATGAACCCTGCCCCAAAAATAAGGAAATACGTCCTCATTGGCTTCCCTGTTGCTTGGTCAGTTGACCTGCTAACCAAGCAAACGTATATTGCAGCTGCCTCACGTTGCTCCTCCAATATAGAGGGCCAAACCGTCCCCTCAAAACAAGTTCTGGTTCACATCTGTGGTCCACCTATTTCGCAAGTAAACCTCGGCATCTGGGGCAAATTCAACATAAGAGACTACACTCCTGGACCACTGAGATGTTTCTGGTGTCAAAGATATGGGCACCATAGAAATACTTGCCATCTCCCAGAGAGATGTGCAATCTACAGTGGGAGACATTCCACTGACTGCTGCCTCAACAAATTCAAGGCAAATGAAGCAACAGTTGCCAAGTGCCCAAACTGTAAGGGAAACCATCATGCATGGAACAACCGCTGCCCTCGAAGGCTGAAGAGGATTCCTCAAAGAGTCCCTCCCTCTGCCCCTGTCACCAATCACACCACCTCCAACTTCACCCCAGCTCCTCCCCATACCTCCAATCCTTGGCAAAGGCCCCTTCCTGCCCCACTCACACCTAACTTCCCCACCCAAAACCCACCACACAACACCAACCCAGCTCCTAACACACAGATCACACCTCCTAAAGTTTCCACCCCTACACCAACTCCATCCACCCCATCACACAACACTCACACTCCTACCATCCTCCCAAACAACACTCACAACCCTACCATCCCCTAACGCAACACTCACACCAACACCTCCACCCCATGCAACACTAAAACACGCAATACAGTCACATGCAACACTCAGACCACACACACACACCCGCTCACCACACCAGGTCCCAGGACCCTAGACTTAAATCCCATACCCCCACACCTCAACAGCCTATCCAGACACCCTCCTCTGCCTCCTCTTCCCAACAGCAACCCCTCTTCACAGTAAATGAGCTCACCAACATTATTATTAAAGCCATACAGGCAGCCGTCTGACTCCTCGAAACCAGAGCCTCTCCTCAAGATGCTTACAATCAAGTCGTCGAAGTAGCCCACTCCGTTGTCACCCAAGCCCTCGTCTACAGAACCCACCACCAGCCTCAACAACCCACTACTCCTACCACCTCCACCTCCTTAAATCATCAAGATGTCTAATCTCGGGATCCTACACTGGAACGCCCATGGTCTCAGACACAAGGTACAATATCTTGAAGGCATTGCCAAGGCTGACAACATAGATGTCATCATGGTTCAAGAAATCCTGTGCACAGAGCAAAACACTCCGAAAATCTCAGGATACAAAGGATTCTACCAGCACTGGTCTCCAGGGGAGAACAGAGGCAGCGCCACCTTCATCAGGAAAAACCTGTTAGCCAGGAAATAACCCGACCGGTCCACTGCGGCGAAGATGTCCACGTCCTCGCTGTTAACATCAAACTTCAGGGCAGCTGCATAGATCTGTACAACATTTACAGACAACAGCATGGTGGCTTAGACCTGACTACCCTCTTCGGGCTAGCCAGTCATCGTGACTTGGTAATAGGAGGCGACTTCAACGCGCACCATCCAAGATTCAGGTATTAGCGTCCCTGTGCTGCAGGCAGACACATCATGAGCCTGCTGGACGACCAAGATGACGTCTCCCTTCTCAACAATCATGAGCCAACTCATGACAGAGGTGGAATACTGGACCTCACCTTTGTCTCCAACTCCCTAAAGCAAGACGCCACATGGAGAGTTCATCCCCTGGTCACAAGCCACCACTACAGGATCCATCTCATGCTGCCAATTCCTGAAATCTTCCAAATCCCTGCTCCTCCCCCTCGATGGAATTCCAAGAAGGCCGACTGGGGCCGATTCCAGGAGCACCTCAGCAATTAGTTTTCAGCCTACACACCATCTGGAGACATTGACTAAGCAGAGGCCGAGCTAGTCAATGCCCTGCAAGCTGCAGCAAACTCCTCCATCCCCCTCTGTAAACCACAACACACCACTCATCGGGACAGATGGTACTACTGTGACAGAGTTAAAGAACTTAATCACCGGCTCAACGTCATCCGGAAAATGCACAGGAAACGTCGCACTGAAGACTCCTACCGCACTCTCCAGGCAGTCAAAGAACATGTCACTAAAGAGACACGCAACATTAAGAGGAAAAAATGGCTAGAGTGGTGTTCCACCCTAGATGCTCACACTTCTGTGGGCCAGATGTGGAGGAGCATTAACTACTTTGCTAAAGGTAAACCTCCTAAAATCATCCCCCACAGGGATCCTAGCAGGGCAGCAGAAGAACTCTCCGTCAAATTCACGGATAAAACAAGCTCCAACCAGCTCCCCATCACCACCAGAACAACTCTTCAGGACCTCACCACTGCAAGATGGGAAAAAATAGAAGAGGCCATCAACACTGAAGACAAAACAGATGCCCCATTCTCTCTGACTGAGCTACTAAGAGTAAGCAAAAGCTCTAAGAACACAGCCCTAGGTGCTGATAGAATCACATACACAATGATTCAAAATATGAGGCCCCAAGGGGAGCTTGCTCTGCTCTCTCTGATCAATTCGACATACACACGAAGAATCAGACCAGCCTCATGGAACAGAGCAGACATTCAGCCCATCCCAAAACCACAGGACCCTGACAACCCTCGCCCCATCTCCCTCCTAAGCTGCTTGAGCAAGAAGGCAGAAAAGATGGTACTTAACAGAGTCCGCTGGAAATGCCCACCCTTCCCAAAAAACATGTTTGCCTACCAGCCTGGCTTACGCACCTCTGAATGCATAGCCTCCATGCTATCATTTATCAACAACTGCCGTGGAAACATCGTTTTTCTAGACCTAGAGAAGGCCTTTGAACTAGCCAATGTGCCGGCAATACTCTCAGCTCTTGTTTCAAAGCAGATCAAAGGTAACCTTCTCTCATGGATCAAGCAGAGTCTACAAAACCGTAGTGCACGAGTCAAAGTAGATGGGCACTACTCCACCTACAAAAACCACGAAAATGGGACCCCCCAAGGTGGAATCCTTAGCCCCTTCCTCTTCAATTGTCTCATGAAAAAACTCATGGACATTGCACTACCACATGGAGCCAAACTCTTCAACTATGCTGATGACTTTGCCCTTGTCACAATAGGCGACAGAAGCTCTAACAAGACACAGTGCTGCCTCACCAAGATTCACCAAGCCTCCATCTCCCTCGGAGTTAAAATCAATGCCTGAAAAACCAAGGCCCTTCCCATCCACCATGGAGACCAGACACTAATCTGGTCATAGGTTATGAGCCTGTGGACTGGGTTACCAAGCACCAATACCTGGGTGTAATCATCGATGGCAAACTAACCTTTGGACCTGAAATTCAACACTTACGCGACAAGTGCAGCCAGCGACAAGCGGTCCTTCGTCGGATGTCGGGCCTCTACAATGGTGCATCATTTAATGTCCTCAGAAGATTCTATGTACAAGCCATACGCAGCCTCATAGACTATACTTGTCCCACACTCTGGCTACTAAAAGACCAACAGTGGGACAAGATAGAAGTAATTCAAAACAACGCCATGCATACCATGCTAGGACACCCATGTGGACCAAGAGAGAAAACATCCAGATGGAATCCGGACTCATGCCACTCAAACTCAGAGCTCAGTAAAGACTGACCCCCTTTGTGGCCAAAACCACCACTGCCCAACATAAATGCCTCATTGGCATGAATCTCCATCTAGCCCTCAATCGCCACCCCAACCACCATCCTAGAAACTGGGCAGCCAAGGTATGCACTAGCCTGCAAGCACTGCCAGTCAGGGAGAGCATCCTAGCCAAGATACGGGACACTCCACTTCCTGAATACAGATGCCCACCCCCATGGAATGACCAATCACTCGACATAAAGATCGAGCTCCCTGACAACCCAAAAAGCTTGGTAAACCCACTTGTCCTTAAAAACATATACAAGGACAAAATTCAGAGCTGGAGCAGGCCGAACTCTCAAGTCTACTACACTGACGGTTCAGTAAATCAAGAAACTGGAGCCTCAGCTGCCGCCTTCACCACTGGAAACCATGTCCTATCCTGGAGACTGTCAAACTCCTGCTCATCGCTCCAGACTGAGCTTGTTGCCATAGCCAATGCCCTCGACTTCTTCATCCAGTAAGGAGCTGACCATGCCCTAATTCTCTCTGACTCTAAAGGCACCTTACAGGCCATCAAGAAGCCACTCCTCAGAGACAATGTACGTATCATCACCACCATCCTCAGCCACTACCACAAGACAACCAGCCTTGGAAAAGCCATCACTCTTGCCTGGATTACCAGGCATCAAGGGAAATGAGGAAGCCGATCAAGACGCCAAACAAGCCACTCTTAGAGCAGAAATCCAAATATCTCTGCCTCCTGGGATTCAACAGATAAAAAACAAAGCCACCAAGTCACTCCTTAACAACTAAACACAACCTGTGCACAGACATTGGCTCCCCCTCCACCTGGTGGTACAAAGCCACCACTGATCTTCAGCGAATCACCCTGCCTAAGAACCTTCGACGAAGCACGGCGGTCAATGTGTACCGTCTGAGACTCGGGTACAAGTGCACCTGGCGAATAGTGGATGATATCATCAGGGAATGCACCTTTTGCCAGGTAGCCTCACCACATCCACTGCTCCACTACATCCTCGAATGTGATTCCTTTTCAGAAATTCGACGGAAAACTGGTGCCCCAGCAACATCCAGCGAAGATCCAAATGCCCTTCATGTTGCTAGTTCCATAATCAGACTAGCAACAAACAACTACATGAACAGTCTACTAAATATCATCAGTCAATACCCTCCACCAAGATAACCATGTAATAACTCTCTCTCCCCACCAAAACAGGAATTCATTAAAATTGTTTGATGTAACTAATAATCCTCAACTGAACACTTATATTTTCCATTATCTTTACAGTTTTGCACAACCTCACCTACGGGCCAAAATAGGAAAGTCCGATCGCCCTCAAGAGTGACTACCAACAACAATAACCAGATTTCACCCCACCTCCGTGCCAAATAGGAAAGCCCATTTGCCCTCAAGAGCGAATACCACCTACAATCAACAAAATTACCCCACCTGTGGGCCACAAGGGAAGGTCCGCTCACCCTAAAGGGAAAACATCAAAGAAAAAAAAAAATTTAATTTCGTCAATTATGACGCCAATCCTCAAAGTGTAAAACACACTATTCATCGAGTAAACGACACTGTTAAGCCATCAACAGTAAATGGAAAATGTAATGTAAAACACATTGTTCCTCAAATAAACGACACTGTGCACCTAGCAGTAGGTGGGTCACTACCTTCTGTTTATTTACGTAAATAAAGGAATCAATACGACATTCTAGACATCGTTAAATGGGATATATGTAAACACAAATTCTCGACTAATAACCATTGTTCACCCAGCCGAAATTGAGTACTAATTTCCAATTTACTTAATGGACGCTCAACTACTAAAGCATATTTTGTATCCACACAGAGAGAAACACTTTATCCACGCGGGAAATGGATTCTCTCATTTATTTCAACAACCACTTCATTTTCAAAGTTATTTTCGCAATATTCGCACAAATACAGTAATCCCTCGCTGTATTGTGATTATCCTTCCGCGAATTCAGTGCATCGCGGGTTTTTTATGGCGAACATATGTATTTTATATCACAGATTTTTTGGGCATATCGCGGGAATCCATGATATGTGGAAATATTAAAATTTCCAGTATTTTCATTATTTTATTGATAAAAAGAAAGTATTTCCTAGCCTAAGAATAATAAAACAGCAAAAATAGTAAAAAACATAAATTTAAACATGTAACTCACAGTATTGCACCATATAAAATACAATACCGGTATCTGCATCTTGGAAAACGCAAAGGGTTGCATCTACGTGAGATAGTACATGGGATGCTATTGGTTGATGGGTAGGAGACGACGAATCACAGAATTGTGTTCTGTATCCTGGGGTCTGATTGGCTTTTTGATTGAAGCTTGATTCTTCCAGGATCTTCCAATGTCACGCCTCACCCATTCAGCTAGTCACGTGTGCGCCTTTCGCGTTGTGCCTCTTAATAAGTTGTGCTTGTGTTTATTGTGAAACTTTTGCTTTATTTCAACCCCTGCAATGCCACTCAAGTGCCCTTCATTTTCTTAGACTTCTGGTGGTGAGCCTAAGTGGCAAAGGAAGATGTTGACCATAGCAGATAAGGTAAAACTGTTAGATATGCTGAAGGAAGGAAAGAGTTTCTCAGCCATCGGCCGCCATTTCGGCATCAACTAATCTACTGTTCGCTACATCAAGAAGGACGAGGCGAATATCAGGAAAACAGCGACTCTTACCTTTAACAAAACAGCGAAGAAGGTTGTAACACCCCGCAATTAGATAATAGTGCGGATGTAAACGTCATCATCACGTCATTCACGGTAAGCTTACCTATCACGTTCATATAGCTTTACGCTTGCGAGTTGTTATGTATGGTAAACTTACCTGTCAAACTCGTATAAATTTACGCTTGCATGTTGTTATTAATAAAATAAAGGGTGAGTTGCTAACAGTGCAGGGAGGGTTTATAAAGGTAAAAATAAAGGTAAAAAACCTGAAATAAATATGGTGCTGCTACTTCACAGGTTTTCATCTATCGTGGGTGGTCCCGGAACGTAACACTTGCGATAAATGAGGGATTACTACATGTAATGCATTTTTTTTTATGAAATATGGACGATTTTAACCGCAAAGTTTTAAAATAACACTATTTTCACCATTACCACACTAATTCTCCTCCGGTTCAAAGGACCAAAAGCTGTGGAGGATTTCCTATGTGTTGTTACATTTCGATCTTGTAACCCCCAAAATTCAGAAATCCTGACACGGCTTCGGTAGAGGCCTACAAACGATCTCAAAATTAAATCCTCTACCAATAAAATATAATTAATATTACATGCATAGACATACACGCAAATATTTTACAAGGGGGTTTGTGAACTGTTGATATGTGAATTATTAATCCTTGCCTTAAATTAAAACATCCTCATACAGAATAATAAATTTTCCAAAATACATTCTACCAACGAGTGTTCTATTAAATTAACTCATTCTATCCCTCACACATAGTTATAAACATTGTTAGAGATAAGTTAAATCTGTACTCATCTATCCGGAAGACCCAGATGTCGTCAGCTTCATGGGTCTCCAAATCAAACTTGAATATCTTCTGATCCACGGATCTCTCCCTTTTAGCATCTCACAAGGACAACTAATTACTCATTATCAAATGTATAAGCACCATCAATACTCACGGTAAACATGAGTAATTAGATCAACTAATTACTCATTATTGAATGTATATGCACCATCAATGATCACGGTAGCAAATGTATTTCACAAATCTTAATTACGACTGCTTTCACGCATTAAAATCATGTCACAAACATGAGTGTCTAGTAGCATCTCACAAGATCAACTACCCGTTTTTTTGAATCTCACCAAACTCCCCTTGTTTGTAGGGGTCCCTGGTACTAGGGCTAAGGTTTCCTCTATATAGACTAGATAAGGGGAGAGAAAACACTTACACACAAAGGTTCTTTGTCTGTACAGTACAAGCGAGGGAAACCCCGAGGGGTTGGCATATTTGTGGTTAAACGTTGGTGTATCAGATTTCCCGCTCTCTCCTACAAGTCCACAGAATGAACTATACATTATACATACGAATATAAGTGTATACTTAACAAAATGAGTAGGCATAAATACTGAGTCTATGAGTATACATACATGCACTTATGTTACAATAAATGATACTATCATGCAAACAACACTTACATAATGTACGTAGATATAAAGTGTCTTGAATATATTCGAGACAACAGCTGTCTTATTTTTTCTTTTTGCTTTGTTTTCTTTTATCACTTTTTATTTTTTATAAATTGAGTTAAATTTAAAGTATGATCCTGATCTTGCGATAACATACCTTGGTTAGCAAGTGATTAATATATTTTTTTTATTTTGAAATGACCAGTTGGGTATCTCCTCAAATACAAATTCGAATTTTCCTTCAATCAAACATTTTTTTTTTCCAAATTACCAAAGTCAAATTTTAAGTTAGGATGCGTGTTACCAGAAAAAGAGATGAACTGAGTAACTAAACAGTACTCATATGAAGATATAGAAATTCTGCGTGAAGCTTAAAGAGAAACTTTTCTGTCTTTTTTTTCTTCTCTCTTTCTTCTGTGAAAGGGAAAACATCAAAATGAGGCCATCTCTGGTCCTAACCTACCCATCCAATGGTCGGTGGAGGGGTGGGAGAGGATCTCCAAGGGATGTAGCAGGAGAAGGAGTGGCTGTTAGGAGATTAAAACAGAAAGTCAAAGAATTAGAGATAATGGTTATAAACCTTGATTATAAAACTCGGAATATGGTTAAAAATATGAAAGAAAATGAAACACTCAGAGAGGGAATTAGGTGTTTGGAGGAAACAAATAAAGCACAAGGGCAAGAGAAAAGAGAACTAGAAAAACAAATTAAGAAGCTGGAAGGGGAAAGGGGTGAACTAGAAATTAGAATTTCTAAACAAGAAGGTAACAACAAACCGCTGAATGACAACCTGAATGAATAAAATGTCAGTTCACTGCTCTTTTCTGAGAGAGACGAGATTGCAGGTTGGAATGTCCAGATTAAGGAAAACATCGAACAGTTTAGAAAAGACTTTCAGGAGCTGAATAAGAACATGATGCCATGAAAACTTCCTATGCTGATGCACTAAAGGGGAATTTGGCAGTAAAAGAGGCTGTGGAGGTGGTGACACTGGAACACATACAAACAGTTGATTATAAAGGAACAGTAATAGAAAAAAAAATAAAGATATTGTGATGGAAAGGGCAAATCCACTGACTAAACAGGCACTTGATAGAGAGAAGACAGAGTCAGTCTCAGGCATAAGCGAATCCCAGGAGCCAACATGGCAGGGGAGACTTGAAGAAAATAAAGCTAGGGTTGTAGACCTGATAAAAAAGCCTAGAGTAGTTTGTGGTCCTGAGAATATTGTAAACATTCACCAACTAGGTAAATATTATGAGGAGGGAAAGCAGAGATCAACAAAACTTTTTAAAGTAACCTTTGAGAGAGGGGACACATATAGTGAAATACTAATGAGGAAAAAAAGTCTAAAAGACCTTCAAGCATTCAAAAATGTATTCATAAGACAATACAGAACACAGGAAGAGATGGAAAGGCTCAAAAACTTTTTGCAAAAGGCTAGAAGGTTAAAGGGGGAAAGAAATGAAGAAGAGAAGAAAAATTTTCATTTCAAAGTTCTCCCAGACAATGGGGAGATAAGGAAAATAATGGAAAAACATCAGGGGATGGGGCCTCATTAAGATTGTTATACACAAATGCTGATGGATAAGCAGGTAAGGCAGTAGAATTAAAAAATAAGAGTGACAAAAGTAAGGCAGATACAGTAGCAGTTACAGAGACTAAGTTGAGAGAGGACATGAACAGTGTCACAGTTTTTCCTAAGGGCTTCAGAACATTAAGGGTTGAAAGATCTGAGAGGAATGGTGGAGGGATAGCACTGCTCATAAGTGAAAGGATTCAGGTTGAAGAAATAAACTTGCTATAGAAAGTGAGTTCAAGGAATTTCTCGTTGCTCACATAATTACTGGGTTAGAGAGCATCGTAATAACTGTTGTATATAACCCACCAAGAAACCAACATAGGCTAGAAGTTTATGAGGAAAGTCATATAGGTACTACTGAAGTCATACACTCAGTTGTTAACATTGCACGGGAGAGAAAATGTAAGATTTTGATTATGATAGATTTTAATCATACAGAGACAGATTGGATTAATCTTGACCCACACAGTGGTGATGACTCATTGGGGCAAGATCCTATATTGCGTACAACGGAATTTCCTACAACACCATGTACTGGAAACAACGAAGGCTAGGGGTGGGGAAGAGCCATTGTTACTTCATCTAGTATTCCCAAATAACGTGCTGGATATTGAAAAACTGGAGTATGAACCACCAATTGGAGAAAGTGACCACTATGTGTTGTTGATGAAGTATATCATTAAAGATGATCTGCCTGAGAGTAGAGGTTCTGAGGACATGATGAGGAACTATCCAAAAGTAAATTACATCAAAATGAATGAACTTTTTGCAGTTATTAACTGGATGACCTTATTTAACAACAAATCTGTACAAAAAATGCTCAACATCTTTTGTGAGAAATATGGGAAAATAGTAGATGCAATTCATGCCAGAGAGAAATGGTTCAATAATGAGTGTAAAAGAGCTAAGGAGTGGAGAGACAAATGCTGGAAAAGGTATAGGAGGAGAACAAACATAATTGCCTGGCAGACCTACAAAAGTGCAAGATATGATTACCTAAGTAAAAGAAAAGAGGCAGAGAGAGACTATGAAAGGGATAACACGAGGAAGGCTGAAGAAAATCCCAAACTTTTCCACAGCTTTATCAGAGGAAAACTGAAGGTAAGAGAACAGGTTTTAAAGCTTAAAAGAGCAGATGGAAGCATCACTGAGACGGATAAAGAGATCTGCAAATAATTGAACAAGGAGTTTCAGTCAGAATTTACAGCAGAAAACTCCCCATCCCCTCACATTGCTGAGATAGAAGCTCATGGGCCGGTATTAGAGAACGTCATCCTTTCAGCCACAGAGGTATGCAAAGCGCTGAAGTTAGATGTCCATAAAGTTACAAGTCCTGGTGATATATCCCCTCATGTACTTAAAAAATGTGCAAATTCAATATCAGCAGTACTAAGTATCATATTTAAAAAGTCGCTGG
Organism: Halocaridina rubra; assembly: GCA_037179515.1. NCBI lineage: Eukaryota > Metazoa > Arthropoda > Malacostraca > Decapoda > Atyidae > Halocaridina > Halocaridina rubra. The sequence continues at coordinate 48,352 of JAXCGZ010002511.1, forward strand.
AGTCTGGGGAGATTCCAACACACTGGAAACAATCAAACATCAAACTTATCTTCAAAAAGGGAAGGAGGGATACAGCTCTGAACTATAGACCTGTTTCCTTGACCAACATAGTTTGCAAAGTTATGGAGAAACTACTAAGGAAACATATCTCTCTTCACTTGGAATCCTTGAACTTTTTGTCAGTGAGACAACAAGGTTTCAGGGACGGTAGATCAACCGTAACAAACTTATTAGAATTTTATGATGAGGTAAGCCGAATCTTAAAGGAAAGAGAGGGCTCGGCAGATCGCATATTCCTAGACTTCTAGAAAGCATTTGACACTGTCCCACATGGGAGACTTATCAAGAAGTTTAAAGCAATGGCTATAATAGGTGAAAATGTTTTGAAATGGATAAAACTATGCTTAGAAGAAGGGAACAATGGATTGGAGTAAGATACTCAGTGTCTGAATGGAGAAGAGTTAGTAGTGAATTCCACAGGGTTCAGTTTTAGGGCCACTTTTGTTACTTGTATATGTAAATGACCTACCAGAGTCTGTAAATTCATTCATAAATATATTTGCAGATGATGCAAAGATTGTGAAGAAAGTAAGAAATGAGCACAATGGTAAAGAACTTCAGGAAGATCTAAACAGTCTGCATGAGTGGTCAGAAAAGTGGTTAATGAAATTCAAAACTTCAAAATGTAAGGTAATGAGAATGGGTAAAAGTGCAAGAAGGCCCAAGCTTGACTACTTGGTGGCAGAAGTACAACTTCAAGATACAGAGAATGAGAGAGATCTAGGAATAAACATACAGGCCGATTTGTCTCCAGAAATGCATATAAATGGCATAGTAAGGGAGCATATGCTTTCTTAGCAAAGGTTAACCTTCAGGTACATGGACAAGGAAATGTTCAGAAATATTTATGTATCCTATGTGAGGCCAAAACTTTTTGGAATCCGCACTTAAAAAAACACGTAGTTAAGCTGGAAAAAGTTCAAAGACATGCCACAAAACTAGTACCAGAAATACACAATCTCAGTTATGATGAGAGGCTGAGGAAATTAGACTTACCATCACTCGAAGCTAAAAGATTGGGGGGATATGGAATCAGTCTTTAAATTCTTTCATAATTATGAAAGAGTGGATAGGGGTCAATATTTTGATATGGCTGGCACTAGAACTAGAGGTCATAGTTTGAAGCTTCGCAAGAAAACTTCTTTGCGGGTATAAGGAAGTACTTTTTTAGTGTAAGAGTTGTTGACATTTGGATTTTGCTAAGCAAGGAGGCAGTTAATGCTAAGTCAATCCAAAGTTTTAGGGACAGTATGATAAATAACACTAAGTACAAAATGGAACCAATCAGAAGACGGGAAGCTACGAGCTTGGGGCTCTGTCCCATATGCACAATTTGGTAATTACAATTAGCTAATACACACGCAAGGGCAAGAGAGAAAAGAACTAGAAAAACGAATAAAGAAGTTGGAATGGGAAAAGAGAGAAGAGATTGCAGCTTGGAATGTCCAGATTAAGGAAAACATTGAACAGTTTAGAAAAGTTTCAGGAGCTGAGTATGGAACATGATGTCATGAAAAACTTACTTTGCTGCTGCACTAAAGAGGACTGTGGCAGAAAAAGAGGCTGTGAAGGTGGTGGCACTGGAAAACATACAAACAGTTGACTATAAAGCAACAGTAATAGAAAAAAATTAAAGACGTTAGGATGAAATGAGCAAATCCACTAATTAAACAGGCACTTGATAAAGAGATGATAGTGATAATATCAGGCATAAGCGAATCCCAGGATCCAACATGGAAGGGGAGACTTGAAGAAAATAAAGCTAGGGTTTTAGACGTGATAAGAAAGCTTGGTGTAGTCTGTGGTCCTGAGGATATTGTAAACATTCACCAACTAGGTAAATATTCTAGGGAGGGTAAGCAAAGACCAACAAAAGGAATCTTTGAGAGAGGGGACACATGTAGAGAAATATTGATGGAAAAAAAAGCCTAAAAGACCTTCAAGAATTCAAAAAAGTGTTCATTAGACAATACAGACCATAGGAAGAGATGGAAAGGCTCAAAAATTTGTTGAAAGAGGCTAAAAGGTTAAAGGAGGAAGGAAATGAAGAGAAGAAAAATTTTCAATTCAGAGTTCTTCCAGACAAAGGGTAGATAAAGAAAATAATGGAGAAACATCAGGGGATGATGCCTCATTAAGATTGTTATACACAAATGCTGATGGATAAGCTGGTAAGGCAGTAGAATTAAAAGATAGGATTCACAACAGTAAGGCAGATAGAGTAGCAGTTACAGAGACTAAATTGAGTGAGGACATAAACAATGTCACAGTTTTTCCTAAGGGTTTCAGAATATTAAGGGTTGAAAGATCTGAGAGGACTGGTGGAGGAATAGCACTGCTCATAAGTGAAAGGATTCAGGTTGAAGAAATAAACTTTGCTATAGAAAGTGAGTTCAAGGAATTTCTTCTTGCTCACATAAATACTGGGTCAGAGAGCATTATAGTAACTGTTGTATATAACCCACAAAGGAACCAACATAGGCTAGAAGTTTACGAGGAAAGTCAAACATATACTACTGAAGTCATAAACTCAGTTGTTAACATTGCACGGGAGAGAAAATGTAGGATTTTGATTATGGGAGAATTTTAGTCATTAACAGATAGATTGGATAAATCTTGACCCACACAGTGGTGAGGACTCATTCAGGGAAAGATTCTTAGATTGCATACAGGGGAATTTCCTACACTAACATGTACTGGAACCAATGAGGGCTGCATACCTGTCACCAAAGTAGGTGTACTTCATACCAGAAAGAAATGGTTCGATAATGAGTGTAAAAGAGCTAAGGAATGGGCAGAAAAAGACTATAGAAAAGGACAACACCAGGAAGGCTAAAGAAAATCTTAAACTTTTCCACAGCTGTATCAGAGGAAAACTGAAGGTAAATGAACAATTTTTAAAGCTTGAGAGAGCAGATGGAAGCATCACTGAGACAAATGAAGAGATCTGCAAAGAATTGAACAAGGAGTTTCAGTCAGTATTTACAGTAGAAAATACCCCATCCCCTCACATTGCTGAGATAGAAGCTCATGGGCCGGTATTAGAGAACTTCATCCTTTCAGCCACAGAGGTATGCAAAGCGCTGATGGAGTTAGATGTCCATAAAGCTACAAGTCCTGATGATATATCCCCTCATGTACTTAAAAAATGTGCAAATTCAATATCAGCAATACTAAGTATCATATTTAAAAAGTCGCTAGAGTCTGAGGATATTCTAACATGTTGGAAACAAGCGAATGTCATACTTATCTTCAAAAAGGGAAGG
>JAXCGZ010002512.1:0-51577 GCA_037179515.1 Halocaridina rubra
CTATCAGTGCTTTGGACAAAGACTCGTTCAGTCTAACTCACGTTTTGCTTGTGTTCGATAGCGTACAATGTCTTGGGGTCGAAGCTACGTGAGCTAGCATATATATTTATCTTTCCAGTAGTTTCATGATTTTATTGATAAAAAAAACGCATTTCTTAGCATAAGAATACTATAACAGTAAAAAATGGTAAAAAACATAAATACTAACAGTATTGCAACATGTAAAATACGATACCGCTATCAGCGTTTCGGACAAAGGCTTCCACCATCTTCCATTGTCTCACCTCACTCGTGTGCGCCATTCATGTTGTGCTTATTATTATTAATATGTTTTGCTTGTGATTTTTTTACTCGCATATTTTAACCTTTGCAATGCCTGACAAGCATCCTTCATCTTCTAAGGCTTCTTGTAGTGAGCCTAAGCGGCAAAGAAAAATGTTAACCATTGTAGATAAAGTGAAACTCTTAGATATGTTGAAAGAAGGAAAAAAGTTTGAGATTGTCGGCCGCAGTTTTACGTAAACGTAAAAATTATTGTAAAATATGGATCCTATTAATGTCAAGTCATCATCACCTCATTCATGGTAAGTTTTCCTATCACTTTCTTAAAAAAATTACGTTGCTTGCTGTAATTTATAATGTAAAGGGTGTTTGCTTAACAGTACAGGGAGGGTTTATGCAGTGTAAATGTAAAAATACATTAAAATATCTATGTACATATAGGCTGATCTCTACACCACGGATTCCCGGGTTCGCACCGGGTCCTGGAACCGAACTACCGCAATAAGTGATGCAACACTGTATATATATATATATATATATATATATATATATATATATATATATATATATATATATATATATATATATATATATATACAGTGTTGCGGTAGTTCGGTTCCAGGACCCGGCGCGAACCCGGAAATCTGTGGAGTAGACATCAGCCTATATGTACATAGATATTTTAATGTATTTTTACGTTTACACTGTATAAACCCTCCCTGTACTATTAAAAAAACACCCTTTACATTATAAATAATAGCAAGCAATGTAATTTTTTTATGAAAGTGATAGGAAAACTTACCATGAATGAGGTGATGATGACTTGACATTAGTAGGTTCCATATTTTACAATAATTTTTACGTTTACGTAAAATAGCAGGCGACATCCGCAAACTTTTTCCTTCTTTCAACATATATAAGAGTTTCACTTTATCTACAATGGTTAACAGTTTCCTTTGCTGCTTAGGCTCACTACAAGAAGCCTTAGAAGATGAAGGATGCTTGGGAGGCATTGCAAAGGTTAAAATATGCGAGTAAAAAAATCACAAACAAAACATATTGATAATAATAAGCACAACATGAATGGCGCACACGAGTGAGGCGAGACAATGGAAGATGGTGGAAGCCTTTGTCCGAAACGCTGATAATGGTATCGTATTTTACATGTTGCAATACTGTTGGTATTTATGTTTTTTACTATTTTTTATTGTTATATTATTCTTAGGCTAAGGAATATGTTTTTTTTATCAATAAAATCATGAATCTGCTGGAAATATAAATATATTCGCTAGCTCACGTAGCTTCGACCCCAATATATTGTACGCTATCGAACACAAGCAAAACGTGAGTTTGACTGAATGAGTCTTTTTCCAAAACGCTGATAGCGATATCGTATTTTACATGTTGCAATACTGTTAGTATTTATGTTTTTTACTATATTTTACTGTTTTATTATTCATAGTCTAATAAATACGTTTTTTTATCAATGAAATCATGAAACTACTGGAAATATAAATATATATGCTAGCTCACGTAGCTGCGACTCCAATACATTGTACTCTATCGAACACTATTTCGTATGATGCAATACTGTGAGTTATACTGTACGTACATATATCATTCAGTTATTAGTACAATGTATATTAATTTAAAATTCATCTACTTATTTGATGATTGTACAAAATCTATTGTATTTATTCACTGTAATTTGGACCAAATATTCCTGTTGTAAAGATTATACTGTACTTTTCAAAAGAGGTGGTCAATAACGTATCTATCTATCTATCTACATTTATGTTTTTTCCTATTATTTACTGTTTTACTATTCGTAGACTGGGAAATAATTTTTTTTATCAATTAGATAATGAAATATGTTTTTTTCAATAAAAAAAAAATGAAAAAACTGAGAATTTTTTTTTTTAATATTTTAATATATTTCCTTATACCCATGAAATAAAATAATAATTTATCCAAAAAAAAAACGCGATAGAGTGAGAAAGCGAACCAGGAAGCGCGAATAGCTGGGGTAACACTGTATATATATATATATATATATATATATATATATATATATATATATATATATATATATATATATATATATATATATATATATATATGAATCATTTTTTACTCCGACCGAGACTCGAACCTAGGACTTATGATTACTAAGTCAAGGCGCTACCACTACACCACAGAAGGTTAAAAGTGGTGTAGTGGTAGCGCCTTGACTTAGTAATCATAAGTCCTAGGTTCGAGTCCTGGTCGGGGTAAAAAATGATTCATGTTTTCACATATGTAATGTGCTTATTTGATATATATATATATATATATATATATATATATATATATATATATATATATATATATATATATATATATATATATATATATATATATATATATATATATATATATGACAGAGTGTTTCGCTCAAAGTTGCCAGAGGCTGTTAGCTGCCTTATTATTCAATTAATAACTTAGCTGTCATTTTTCTTACTAAAAATAATTCCCACTTCTTGACTTTTGCAGATTATGATAATTTGCAATTTATATCTTAGCTTATAGCTAATTTTAAATATACATTATTTCCTATTCTTGTACTTGTAGAAAGCATAAACCTAATATGAAGGCTGCTCCTACCGCTCCCTCTTTTTAGTGAACCTATCGGTGGGCCTATCAGATACGTTTTCTTTACAATTTTCTCATGATAAAATTGCTCTTGCTAATAAATTACTATAAAAATTGTTCTTGCTAATTATTTTGTTATATATTTGACCTTCGTTGCGCTTCGTTGTGCAACGAAGCGGGCACCACCAGCTGTTTAAAGGTGTGGCCATCTTTAGTCACATGCCTACGAAGTACTCCATCTTCAAGGGCGTAAGTGATCTGGCCACCTCATCTCACCGTGAAGGTCCTTCCCTCAGTGGCCTGCTGCATCCAGCGTTTGAGGCTGGGGCAGTCTTGCTGCAATTTGCCAAAGTCTGGACAGGACTTCAGTGGCTCTAGAGGTGCATCATCTGGTAAAGGAGGGGGAAACTCTCCGCGTTCCACATTACGTGTACTAACTGCGGCAGACTCAACGGGGTCAGTCGGAGAATCGTCCAAATTTTTGGCATCGAGGCCAGGAGTTGCTGCTGAGATGGCTTCATGTGACTTCACCCGAGGGAAGTTATAATGAAAAATGTCCTCATGGTAGAGGTCGGCCAGGAAAATAGGAACTAGGTTCAGTACACGACGTAGCAACACAGGGTACATAAGCCCAATCATTGCCCCAGCTGGGGCTTTTCCCTTGTAGTATTTGCAATCCAGGTCAATGATACAGCAGCGTCGTATTTGGGGTGTTCCTTCAGCAATCCGCACACGAATGACTGCCGGTAAAATCTTCTTCCCTGACAAATCTCTCATCAACAAATATGCCATTGGCCCCTGTGTCGAGGGCTATCTCAGCTTCCACACCATTTATGGTTTCTAGGCATTTTGGGATCATTTCCAGATCATCATGTTCGATGAATTCCACATTAGCAAGTTTGTGCGTGGTTCCTCGGCGTAATCCTCAGTGGCCCTTTCTGGCCTTGTTTCGACAACATAGGCCGAGTGAGTGGCCAAACGGCTATGTGGGCCGCCTCTGTGAGAGGGAGTGTGGTGGCTTGTAGAGTTTGGCTGAAAACCCCGGGAAGGTGGAGCAGTGCAATGGCCCTTGCCTCTGAGCTGCTGAGGCTTAGGTTTTACCGAGTCATTCTTCTTGAGTGTGGGTGCATGGCCGTAATAAGGCTAAGGAGTTTGAGGAGGATGAGCTGGACTATGGAAGTTCTGCTGATGCCCCTTGTGCTTCCTGTCCCTGTAATCTCTATTTCCAGATGAAGGACCACTGTCTGGGATTCCTACTCGAAACCGAGAAAGCGCACGCTCATGTTCACATCGTGCCTAGTCGTAATCGCGTTGGGCTTGTTCCTGTGCCTGGTCGTAATTGCGTTGGGCTTGTGCCTGTGCCTGGTCGTAAGTGCGTTAGGCTTGTGCCTGGTCGTAATTGCGTTGGGCTTGTGACTCATCACTGGCTCTCTTCTCCAGCTGATCCCGACGTTCAACCATCTTCTCATGAGCCCATTCGAGGAGCTTCTGTCCTAGGGAAAGACCGTATCTCTCACCCCTAGCAATCATTATGTCCAGGAACGCTCCTCATCGAATGATTCGATGGTTTCCATGTTTGTTTCCTATGACTGCCTGGTTTCCATGGTGGTTTCCTAAACAGTCAATAATGAAGTGCCAAAAAAAAACAACCACTAACAAATCTCTACATGAGTAGAACAAAAATGAAAGAACCACACAACACCAGGAGGAAAAAAAATTCAACACCACTGTTCAAACTTAATCGTAAAAGTGATTCCAAAACCTCACCATAAAAGTGACTCAAAATACAATCAAGTGCAACAGCAGCAAAATGTTGCAAAACAGTGCATGAAACACTGGTAATACAGGATAGTAGTCGTGCCTGCTTAACAGCAATATACGGCAGTACCTGCGGTTATGGTGCAAATGAAAGGAATGAGCAACACAATCAAGTGCAACTGCAGCAAAATGTTGCAAAGCAGTGCATGAAACACTGGTAATACAGGATGGCAGTCGTGCCTGCTTAACAGCAGTATGCAGCAGTACCTGCGGTTATGGTGCAAATGAAAGGAATGAGCAACAACGAATTTTACCGACTAGCACCCAGTGCCAGAGAATACAAACAAGTATAGTATAGTGGTCGTGCCTGCGTATGAGCGAGTATATGGCAGCACGCTATCTCAATCAATAGTTTTAAGGACAGGTATGATAAGAATCACTAAGTACAAAATGGAACCGATCAGGAGACGGGAAGATACGAGCTTTGGGCTCTTTCCCGTAAACACAATTAGGTAATTACAATTAGGTAATAATTACCCGCAAATAAAATGTAGTAAGTAAAATTCTGGAGTGTTGCCAAAAGGGCACAGATCCTATACAAAATATACCAAAGATAAGCTAACGGCTTACAAAGCAGTCAGATTACACATGTCTACTAGTAATGAGAAAATTTATTTTTGAGTGACAACTCAGACACATTCAACTTTCTTTTAATTTTGGAAATGCAATAACATTAAAAGAATTGAATTAAATTTCTTAATTAAATTTTATGAAATGCTTCCTCGAATCCCGGAGGTGGTGATCACGATTTTGTTTCCCGGCACCACAGATGTATGCCAAGACTTTGGCCTCAACTCGACGATTTCCTCTGTCACACAGACAGAGTAGAATAGAGGACACTGCAATTGCAGAAACAAAAATGACACATTGTTAGTAATGGGAAACTGAAAGCATGAGCACACATATAATGAGTTTCCAAAATTATTCTACTGGATGAAGATATACTAGTTAGTCACAGCTAACCAGAAATATTTATGCTACCATAATAGCATACAAAACCATTAATTCTTTGCTGGTATTAAAGGGAAACAATTTATTCACAATAAATGAAGAATAAGCAAGACAAATACAGTACTGTATGGTTCCGGTTCCGGTTTTACGTCACGGACTTCCTTTTTTTGTATTCCTTAAATTATGGGCAACCACAAAAGTTTCAATGCCTATTAATGATTTGCAATTAATATGGTTAAACATTCTTTTTATGATAAAGGAAGAATCTACGAGACAAATACAGTATTCATTCACATTTGGTTATCAAGAACTGTTTGCAATGAAAAAGAGGGGGCAAAACCACCTTTTGAAGTATTTGCAACTTATGACTCAAATCACTTTATCCCCAATATATGAAGAATCAGCAAGATAAATGCAGTATGCATTCATTAAATCGTGGTTAACAGGAAATATTTGCAAAGCCAAGAGGGCAAAATTACCTTATAATTATTTGCAGTTTATAGCATAAAACACTTTAGTTAAATGTTTAATTATTTGCAAATTATATAGCAAATAGCTTTATTCACGAGTTTTTTGACGTAAAGCACTTTATTTATGATGATAGAAAGGGGTGAAATAAAATTAAAATTTGTTAGGAGAAAGGATAGATTTTTACGGGCTCATAACCAATCTTCAGAGGATGAGATTTTGTTTATCACATTCAATGAAAAGAAATTTCTTAGCAATGTATATCAACTGTAAATAATTTCCAGGTTAAGGAATTAACTTTGACAAGTGAGATTCCAGTTAGGTAATCTACAAATGTTCGTTTGTGTGGGAATGGAATCTGAGAAAAAAATTCGTAGGATTTAGCCAGTAACGAATGTAACTAATTCTTGAAAAACCAATTTACTTGACCCACGAGCTTTACCATACACTATCCCTCACCTTGTTTGTTCTAGATGAATTCCTGTGAAGATGCCACATAAATAAGGTTTGAAGTGAGCTTGACTGCTGAGGCGAGATGCTGCCTCTGGGATGTTTGGCCGCCAAATGAGGACGCTTCAAAGTCCATCCTGGTGACGTCATCTGTAGGATATATTTCTAGAGCAGTAACTGGCTCTTATTTTATATAGGGCTACTTTAGTGGTGGTGCTGGTAGGCAATTATAGCAAAGATGCAAGGGAGAGACAGTATTTTAGGTGCAACATGCGGAAGCAATCAAAATAATACGAGAATAATAATGGAAAATTAGGTTACTGGTAAACAATCTCTAGTATGTTCTTTACGTTGTAGGAGACGGAATTTAAGTATTCAAATGGTAAAGAAGCTTCTGAAATATATACAGACAGGCTAGTGACATAACAGCAAGGTCAAAATTATAACAAAATAATTACAAGAACAATTTTTATAGTAATTTATTAGCAAGAGCTATTTTATCATGAGAAAATTGTAAAGAAAACGTATCTGATAGGCTCACCGATATTCTCGCTAAAAAGAGGGAACGGTAGGAGCAGCCTTTATATTAGGATTATGCTTTCTACAAGTACAAGAATAGTAAATAATGTATATTTAAAATTAGCTATAAGCAAAGATATAGATTGCAAATAATCATAATCTGCAAAAGTCAAGAAGTGGGAATTATTTTTAGTAAGAAAAATGACAGCTAAGTTACTAAATTGACTAATAAGGCATCTAACAGCCTCTGGTAACTTTGAGCAAAACACTCTGTCATATATATATATATATATATATATATATATATATATATATATATATATATATATATATATATATATATATATATATATATATATATATATATATATTTAAATTTTTTTTTTAATTTCCTTTTTTTTTAACCACAAAGCTATCTAGGTCCTGAACAATAGGTGATAGTAAGCAGCTTAAAGGTGTTATTGAGGTGATGAGGCGATTCATTGGAGAGGGAAATGTTATTGCATGGTTCTTCTGGCTAATACAGTGGTAATGCGCTGGCCTCGCATTCACGAGGTCGACAGATCGGTTCCCACTCAGGACCGAGATTTTAAGCTGTTTATTGGGAAGGTTACTTGCTGTGGTTGGGCACCACAGTGGGGGGGTTGGGGCTTGCCTCGGCTGACGTTCTGAGGAGCATCCCAGATGGATATCGGAACTGAAACACCGGCAAACTATAACTTTGACTTTAAACAAGGCAAAATTAGTTGCTAAATTGAAGAAAATAGAGGATGTAGTGAGTTTTCTTCCCCTATATTTAGAAGATGATGCCTTGTCTTTGTACTTAGAGATAAGTGAGGAAAACCAGCAAAATGCAGAGAGGATAGAGAGAAAAGATTAAAAGATGCCTATACTGATGGGGAGTTTGCAGCCTATGGTAAGTTGGGAAGATGTGACAGTGTCTTTTGCTCAAAGTCACCAGAGGCATTAGTAGATACCTTATTAGTTAAATTAGTAATTATTAACTGTTTTTTTTTCATACTAAAATACTTCTCACTCCTTGCCTTTCGCAGATTATAATTCAGCTTATAGCTAATTTTAAATATATCTTATTTAATATTTTGTACGTGTAGAAATCATGATCCCAATATAAAGGCATCCTCCTATTTCTGTTTTCTGATCATTCCTTTTCTTCAAACGAGGCCATAACCCTAACGAGTCTATTAGATACGTTTTTTTTTTTTACAATTTTCTTATGATGATATAGCTCTTGCTAATATTTTTTTATATTATGGAAATTGTTTTCGCTGATAATTTTTTTTTTTATAATTTTGACCTTGCTGATATGTCATTAGCTTGTCTAGAACGTTCTAGAGATTGTTTACCAGTAACCTATTTTCCGTAATAATTCTCGTTTTATTTTATTTGCTTACACTTATTGCACCTAAAATACTGTCTCTCCCTTGCATCTCTGCCATAATTGCCTGCCAGGGACCACAACTACAGTAACCCTTGAATATTATAAAAATCAGTTACTGCTCTGGAAATATATCCTACAGATGACGTCACCAGGAGGAACATTGAATCATTCTCATTTGGCGGCCAGACATCCCAGAGGCAAGATCTCGCCTCAGCAGTCAAGCTTATTTCAAGCCTTATTTACGTGGTGTCTTCACAGGAATTCATCTGGCACAAACAAGGTGAGGGATAGTGTATGGTAAAGCTCGTTGGTCAAGCAAATTGGGAATTCGAGAAACTGATTAAATTCGTTACTGGTTAAATTCGTTACTGGTTAAAATCGTTACTGGTCAAATCCTATGAAATTTTTCGTAGATTCCATTCCCATACAAAACGAACTTTTGTGGATAACCTAACTGGAATATCTTTTGCCAGGCTTAATTCCTTAACCTGGAAATTGCCACTGATGTACATTGATAAGCAATTTCTTTCATTGAATATGCCAAACGAAAATCTCATCAGAAGACTATTGGTCATAACTCCATAAAAGTCGATCCCCCTTTCCTAACAAAGTCAGATTTCATTTCACCCCTTTCCATCATCGTAAGAAGTGTTTTACGTTAAAAACTTCTGAATAAAATTATTTACTATATAAATTGCAAGTAATTAATCATTTAACTAAAGTGTTTTATGCTATAAACTGCAAATAATCAAAAACTAATTTTACCCTTTTGGCTTTGCAAGTATTTCTTGCTAACCACAATTTAATGAGTACCTACTGTATTTATCTTGCTGATTCTTTATATATTGGGGATAAAGTGTTTTGAGTTAAAGGTTGCAAATTTTTCAAAATGTGGTTTCGCCCCTTTACATTGCAAATAGTTCTTGATAACCAAAAGTGAATGAATATAAATTGCAAATCATTAATAAACATTGCAATTTGTGGTTGCCCACAATTTAAGGACTGCATACTGTATTTGTCTTGCTTTATTGTGAATAAATTGTTTTCCCCTAATGCCGGCAAATAATTAATGGTTTTGTATGCTCTTACGATAGCATAAATATTTCTGGTTAGCTGTGACTAACTAATATATTTTCATCCTGTAAAATAATATTGGAAACTCACTATTTGGGTGCCCGTGCTTTCAGTTTTCCCATTATTAATGGTGTGTCATTTCTGTTTCTGCAATTGCAGTGTCCTCTATTCTACTCTGCCTATGTGATTACCTAATTGTGATTACCTAATTGTGTTTACGGGAAAGAGCCCAAAGCTCCATTCTGTATAGATAGTTCCTCTCTGATATGATAATAAGGCAAAACAGTTATAGGTACATCACATTTATACTCTGGCCACCCATTTATCATATTTGTCACTTCAAGCAAAATTTCATCACTGGCCACAGCATCACGAATTTTCTATAACATGTCTTCCCTAATATGCAAATAAGATACAACATTAACATATTCAAAATCATTACCATTTTCAGTTTCACTAAGAAATGATCGAGACAGCAAATCTGCTATTTTTTTTTTATTATTATTATAATTATTATTATTATTATTATTATTATTATTATTATTATTATTATTATTATTATTATTATTATTATTATTTTTTTTTTTTTTTTTAAATTTTTTTTTTATTGCCTAATTGTGTTTACGGGAAAGAGCCCAAAGCTCGTATCTTCCCGTCTCCTGATCGGTTCCATTTTATACTTAGTGATACTTATCATACCTGTCCTTAAAACTATGGATTGAGATAGCATTAACTACCTCCTCGCTTACACTGAAAAAGTATTTTCTTACATCCTGCAAAGAAGTTTTCTTACGAAGCTTCAAACTATGACCTCTAGTTCTAGAGCCAGCCATATCAAAATATCGATCCCTATCCACTCTATCATAAGCATGAAGGAATTTAAAGACTGTCACCATATCCCCCCTCACTCTTCTAGCTTCGAGTGATGGTAAGTCTAATTCCCTCAGCCTCTCATCATAACTGAGATTGCGTATTTCTGGCACCAGTTTCGTGGCATGTCTTTGAACTTTTTCAAGCTTAGCTATGTGCTTTTTCAAGTGCAGATTCCAAAAGGGGGCTGCATATTCGAGTTTTGGCCTCACATAGGTTACATAAATATTTCTGAACATTTCCTTGTCCATGTGCCTGAAGGCTACCCTTACATTTGATAAGAATGCATATGCTGCCCTTACTATGCCATTTATATGTATTTCTGGAGACAAATCTGCCAGTATGTTTACTCCTAGATCTCTCTCATTTTCTGTCTCTTGAAGTTGTACTCCAGCCACCGAGTAGTCAAGCTTGGGCCTTCTTGCACTTGTACCCATTCTCATTACCTTACATTTTGAAGTATTGAATTTCATTAGCCACTTTTCTGACCGCTCATGCAGATTATTTAGATCCTCCTGAAGTTCTCTACCATTGTTCTCGTTTTTTACTTTCTTCACAATCTTTGCATCATCTGCAAACATATTCATGAATGAATTTACAGACTCTGGTAGGTCATTTACATATACAAGGAACAAAAGTGGCCTTAAAACTGAACCCTGTGGAACTCCACTACTAACTCTTCTCCATTCAGACACTGAGTGTCTTACTCTAACCCTCTTTTCCCTTCCTTCTAAGTAAGTTTTTATCCATTCCAAAACATTTCCACCTATTCTAGCCATTGATTGCAGCTTCCCAATAAGTCTCCCATGTGGAACAGTGTCAAACTCTTTCTGGAAGTCTAGGAATATGCAATCTGCCCAGCCCTCTCTTTCCTGTAAGATTTGGCTTACCTCATCATAAAATTCTAATAAGTTTGTTACTGTTGATCTACCTTCTCTGAAGCCATGTTGCCTCACTGACAAAAAGTTGAAGGATTCCAAGTGAAGAGAGATATGTTTCCTTAGTAGTTTCTCCATAACTTTGCAAACTATGCTGGTCAAGGAAACTGGTCTATAGTTCAGAGCCGTATCCCTCCTTCCCTTTTTGAAAATAGGTATCACATTTGCTTGTTTCCAGCATCTTGGAATCTCCCTTGACTCCAGTGACTTTTTAAATATGATACTTAGTGCCACTGATATTGAGATTGCGCATTTTTTAAGCACATGAGGGGATATGTCATCAGGACCTGTAGCTTTATGAACACCTAAATCCATTAGCGCTTTGCATACCTCTGTGGCTGTAAGGTTGATGTTCTCTAATACCGGCCCTTGAGCTTCTATCACTGCAATCTGAGGGGGTGGGGTATTTTCTACTGTAAATACTTACTGAAACTCCTTGTTGAATTCTTTGCAGATCTCTTCATCCCTCTCAGTGATGCTTCCATCCGCTCTCTTTAGCCTTAAAACCTGTTCTTTTACCTTCAGTTTTCCTCTGATAAAGCTGTGGAAAAGCTTGGGATTTTCTTTAGCCTTCCTGGTGATGTCCCTCTCATAGTCTCTCTCTGCCTCTCTCCTTTTACTTAGGTAGTCATTTCTTGCTCTTTTGTAGGTTTGCCAGGCATTTATGTTTTTTCTCCTCCTATACCCTTTCCAGCATTTGTCTCTCCACTCCTTAGCTCTTTAACACCCATTATCAAACCATTTCTCTCTGGCATGAATTACACCTACTTTGGTGACAGGTATGCAGCAATCTACTATCTTCCCATATTTCTCACAAAAGATGTCATACATTTCTTGTACAGATTTGTTGTAAAATAAGGTTCTCCAGTCAAGAACTGCAAAAAGCTCATTCATTTTGATGTAATCTCCTTTCGGATAGTTCCTCCTCATGTCCTCAGTGCCTCTACTCTCAGGAAGAATATCTTCAATGATATACTCCATCAACAACACACAGTGGTCACTCTTTCCAATTGGTGATACATACTCAATTTTTTCAATATCCAACACATTATCTGTGAAGACTAGATCAAGTAGTGATGGCTCATCCCCACCCCTGACCCTTGTTGATTCCATTACATGTTGGTGTAGTAAATTCCCTTGTACGCAATCTAGGAATCTTGCCCCGAATGAGTCCTCACCACTGTGTGGGTCAAGATTTATCCAATCTATCTCTTTATGATTAAAGTCTCCCATAATCAAAATCCTGCATTTTTTTCCCGTGCCATGTTAACAACTGAGTTTATGACTTCAACAGTAGCTATATGACTTTCCTCATAGACTTCAAGCCTATTTTGGTTCCTTGGTGGGTTGTATACAACAGTTATTATAATGCTCTCTGACCCAGTATTTATGCGAGCAACAAGAAATTCCTTGAACTCACTTTCTATAGCCAAGTTTATTTCTTCGACTTGAATCCTTTCACTTATGAGCAGTACTATCCCTCCACCAGTCCTCTCAGATCTTTCAACCCTTAGTATTCTGAAGCCCTTATGAAAAACTGTGACACTGTTTATGTCCTCACTCAACTTAGTCTCTGTAATTGCTACTATATCTGCCTTACTGTTGTGAATCCTATCTTTTAATTCTACTGCCTTACCAGCTAATCCATCAGCATTTGTGTATAACAATCTTAATGAGGCCCCATCCCCTGATCTTCTGTCATTATCTTCTTTATCTCCCCTTTGTCTGGAAGAACTCTGTAATGAAAATTTTTCTTCTCTTCTTCATTTCTTTCATCATTTAACCTTCTTGCCTCTTGCAACAAGTTTTTGATCGTCGAGTTGAGGCCAAAGTCTTGGCATCCATCTGTGATGCCGGGAATCGAAATCGTGCTCACCATCTCCGGGATTCGAGGCAGTTCTCCATAAATTTAAATTTAAAATATGTTCCAGCACCAAAATATTAATTCAATCTTTTTTAATGTGTCATTGCATTTCCAAAATCAAAAGAAAATTGAATTTTGAGTTTCATTTAACCAAGTAGTGGCATACGGGTGGGGTGTTTAATTACAGTAATATCTGTCCTGTCCGTTTGTGAGCTCTTTACCGAGTTCAGTACTTTGAGTTCCCTTAGTAAAACAGAAATTTAACAACCTTCACATTCCCACAAGAATTTGGCACCCGAACTGGGACCCAAACAGACAGACTGATTCTGATAAATTTATTCTTATATTGCTTTTAAGCATTGCACATGAAACCTGATTACCATTGGCTCGGATTATTGAAATGAATGAATCTTAGGCTTCACACAAAGATTTTATCACTAGAGACGTTGCAGATCAGAATTTTTTTTTATTTTCAAAATTAATTACGGTAACTAATATTTTTTTGTTTACCATGTGGTTAATAAAATTTTAGGGTATCTGGTTGAGATTATGTGGTAACAAAATTAAGAAATTTTGCATGACGAGAACACGTGTTATTAAGATTTGCGTGATAAGATTGAGTTTTAAAGCATTAGTGTTTTGTGTATCCATTAAAGGATGATATTTGTTAAGAATTGTTTATATTTCTTTGGGATTTAGGAATTGGGAGTAAGATATTAAGCATTTTGCTTATGATTGAGTTTTATATTCAATCATTGACTGCTCATGATTGGGAAGAAAAACTTTGGTGTCGTTTATTGAGCGTAGACCAAGCCCTACATGTGTCTGAGTTGTCACTCAAAAATAAATTTTCTTATTATTAGTAGACACGTGTAATCTGGCTGCCTTGTAAGCCGTTAGCTTTTCTTTGGTGTATTTTTCATAGGATCTGTGCCCTTTTGGCAACACTCCAGAATTCTATGAACGATATCTTATTTGTGGGTATTGCCATATACGTGCTCATACGCAGACTTGTTTGTATTTTCTGGCATTGGTTGCTTGTCAGTAAAATTTGTTGTTGCTCATTCTTTTCATTTGCAACATAACTGCAGGTACTTCTGCATATTGCTGTTAAGCAGGCACAACTGCCATCCTGTATTGCCAGTGTTTCATGTACTGTTTTGCAGCATTTTGCTGCTGTTGCACTTTATTGTATTTTGAGTCACTCTTATGGGGAGGTTTTGGGATCACCGTTAGGTTTAAGTTTGAACTGTGTTGAATTTTTTTTATCTCTCCTTGGTGTTGTGTGGTTATTTCATTTTTTTTTTACTGTTGTGGAGATTTGTTTTTTGTGGTTGTTTGTTTTGGTACTTCATTATTGACCATTTAGGAAACCACCATGGCAACTGGGCAGCCAGGGGAAACAAACATGGAAACCAGGCAGTCACAGGAAACTAACATGGAAACTGGGCAATCACAGGAAACCATCGAAACATTCGATGAGGTGCATTACCTGAACATGATGCTTGCTTTGGGTGATAAATATGGTTGTTCCCCAGGACTGAAGCTTCTCGAATAGGCTTATGGCAAGATGGCTACACACCGAGCTGAGCTGGAGATGAAAGCCAGTGACCAGGCACAGGCACAAGCCCAACGCGATAACGACCGGGCACAGGCACAAGCCCAGCGTGATTACAACCAGGTGCAGGCACAAGCACAATGCGAACATGAGCTTGCACTTGCTCGCCTTCGAGCTGGAACCCCAGACAGTGGTCCTTCATCCAGAAATGGGGACCAGCCTCGTGAGTGGCCCACCCAATATAGAAATATGAGGACGACGGCAAGCAGCCGCTTAATACTTACATCTGCTCTTTCGAAAGTCTTGCGACAGGTAGCAAAGGCACAGAGGCTGAGAAGAGCTTTTGGCTGCTGGCCTCCATGCCACCCCGTCTGCTCGTCCTGGTCAATGAACTCGACTAAACGCAACTGAGGGACTACAAGAAAGTTAAAAGCACACTCCTGGCCTTGCAGAACTTTTCACCAGCTGAGTGTCATGCTAGATATATTTCTGCTTTCCCATTGAAGGAGATCTGTAGCACCTTTGGCAAATGCAGGCCTTGCCTCTTTAATGATTGGTTGCGAGTTGCAAAGTGTCCTTGTGAGAAGTTGTATCCGTTCTTGATGTTTGATACAATTGCCAGTGACCTCCCTACAAATGCTGTTGCATATGTAAGGACTCAATTTAAGGATGAGATCCACCACGAGAAAAATTTAGCCGCTGTGGATGAGTACCTCCAGCACAACCAGCTGGAGTACGTCTCTGTGACAGTATGAGGGCAAGAAGGGCCGATTCCAAGGCTCGTCCTAAGAGTTTCATCTTCCCCACAGCAGGCCATGATTCTCACCGGAAAGGAGATCACTGGAACGGGAAGCACAAGAGCTCCTTGCAGAACTTCCATTGTCCAGTTCATCCTCCTCCCACTCCTAAGCCTTATTATAGCCATGCACCCACACCCTGGAAGGATGACTCGGTAAGACCTAAGCCTCAGCAGCTCAGAGGCAAGGGCCATTACCCTACTCCACCTTCCCAGGGTTTCCAGCCAAACTCTAAGTGTCATCACACTCCCTCTCACAGCGGCACCCGTATATCCATCTGGCCACTCAATCGGCCCATACTGTAGAAACAAGGCCAGAAAGGGCCACTGAGGATAATGCCGAGGAACCGCCGTAAAAGCTTGCTAATGTAGAATTCACCAATCATGATGATCTGGAGATGATCCCAAAATGCCTAGGAACCATAAATGGTATGGAAGCTGAGATAGCCCTCGACACAGGGGCCAGTAGCATATTTGTTGATGAGGGATTTGTCAAGGATGAAGATTTCACCGGCAAAATCGTTCGTGTGTGAAATTTTGAAAGAACACTTCAAATACGACACTGCTGTGTCATTGACCTGGATTGCAAATACTACAAGGGAAAAGCCCCAGCTGTGACATTGATTGGGCTTATGAACCCTGTCTTGCTGGGTTGTGTACTGAACGTAGCCCCTATCTTCCAGGCTGACCTCTACCATGAGGACATTTCTCACTGGCATATCCCTCGGGCGAAATCACAACATGCCATTTCAGCAGCAACTCCTGGCTCCGATGCCAGGAGTTTGGACGATTCTCTGACTGACTCCATTGAGTCTGCCGTAGAGAGTACCCAAAATGTGAAACGCGGAGAGTTTCCCCCTCCTTTACCAGATAATGCACCTCTATAGCCACTGATGTCCCATCCAGACATTACCCAACTGCAGCAGGACTGCCCTAGCCTCAAATGCTGGATGCAACAAGCCACTGAGGGAAGAACCTTCACGGTGAGAGGAGGAGGCCAGATCACTTACGCCCTTGAAGATGGAGTCCTTCATAGGCATGTGACTAAAGATGGCCAAACCTTTAAACAGTTGGTAGTGCCCGCTTCATTGCGCCGCTAGGCTATGTATGTGGCACACCATTTACCTCTGAGTGGACACAGAGGCAAAGCAAAAACTCGGCACATCCTTCAAAAGGCTTTTGTATGGCCAAACATGTACGCCGAGGTAGACAGATATGTGGGCTCCTGTCCTGTCTGTGAATTTACCTCCATGGGGCCAGTACCAAAGTCGCTATTGACATATTATAGCCTATTACTCCAGCTGCGTCCACAGGGAAACAGTTCCTCCTGGTATATGTCGACCTGGCAACAAGGTACCCAGATGCAGTGCCACTGTCTTCGATCATGACTGAAGCAGTCTCTCAGGCCCTATATGAAACCTGCTCCAGGGTCGTCTTTCATGAGCAGGTCATTTCTGACAATGGAAATCAGTTTACAAGTAGGCACTTTGAGGCTTTTTGTAACCTCTTAGAAATGAAGCACATTCGTACGAGAGTCTATCATGCCCAATCAAATGGAGCATGTGAACGCTATAACAGGACATTGAAGAAATGTTTGCGCAAGTTAGTGATAGATATACCTAAGGAGTGGGACAAGTTCGTCCCTGCTGCACTTTTCTTCTTCAGAGACATGCCCTACGACACTACTGGATACTCACCATTCAAGCTGATTTATTATCAAAAGGTCAGAGGCCTAGTGGAATTCTTGGCAGAATGTTGGGATTCGCCTACCATCAAAGATGACGATAGGGACATCCATGAGTATGTTTTTAAGTTTTCATCCCATCTCAAAAAGGGCTGGAAAACTGCACAATTAGCCATTAAGGGTCACCAGCAGATTGCGAAGCTCCTCTTTGACAAGCGTGCGCGGCGTCGTGCCCTGACACCCGGAGATCGAGCTCTGTTACTTCTTCCAACAGATATTTGCAAGCTAATGCTACGTTGGAAAGGACCGTATACGGTGGTACATTGGGTGACCCCTGACAATTACGTGTTCATTGTTGATGGCAGTAACCGGAAATACCACATTGACCAGCTGAAACTGTATCGTGAGGACCTGAAGGCCCACAGGGATCCTGGGCTGGCACTCTCAGCAACCCTTATAGGTGCCCTCAGCATCAACAGTACCTCCGAGTCTGCATCAACACAGGTGCTCCGTTATAGCCACCCCTTACCTCCTATATTGGAATACTCCACACTTGCAGTGGAGACAGACTTACGGGAGTGGAGTTTTTCAGAAGATGACCCTCTGGCCGCAACCACCGCCCTAGCACTTGAAGACATAAGCTTAGTTTTTGATGATAGTAAGGATCCTGCCATTCCCGCACAACAAAAGAAAAGTGTGAGTAATTGCATTATTAACTCCAGACTGCAACCGATTTAACGGGAACAGCTGAACAAGGTATTAGAGGACAACAAGAACGTCTTCAATGAGCTCCCAGGCACTACCGCTACCCTTGAGCATCATGTCATATTGACTGACCCAGAGCCATTTCGGCATTCCTATGGTCTTCCTCACCAGCTGTCCATATAGCTGAAGGAAGATCTTAACTCTTTGGTCCCTCTTGGAATAGTTGAAAAGAGCATTTCGCCTTGGTGTTCGCCGTTATTGGCAGTGCGTAACCGAGATGGCAGTCACAGGTTCTGCCTTGACTGTCGTAAGCTTAACTCCCGTACCATCTTTGATGTAGAGCCCATTGTCAACCCTGAGCATATTTTCTCCTTGCTCTCCCGAGCCTGTTACCAGTCCAAATTGGGTCTGGCCAGTGGATTTTGGCAACTTCTGCTGAGCGAGACTACCAAGCCTCTAACAGCCTTTTCCACAAGATACGGTCTACACCAGTTCAAGGTCATGCCTTTTGGTATGGTGAATGCCCCTGGCTGCTTCAACAGACTCATGAGGATGGTACTACAGGACCTCAACAATGTTTCAGGCTTTATAGACGTTATCCTGGTACATTCTGAGGATTGATCATCGCACTTCAAGATGTTTTGCAGAATTCTCGCTCGTCTGAACCAGCATGGACTTCATTTAAAGCCTTCCAAATGCGAGATTGGTTTCAAACAATTACAGTATCTCGGCCACTTGGTCGGAGAAGGAGTTATATCTCCTTTACAGAACAAGGTGCAAGCTATAAAGGATATGGAGAGATCCGCTACTGTCACTCAACTGAAATCATTCCTGGGTAGTGTCGGCTACTACCAAAAGTTCATTCCACACTTTAATATTATCGTTGCCCCTTTGCAGCAGATGACCTCCTCAAATAAAGGCAAAATCTCCCCTGTCCAATAGACAGACGAAGCAGAGAGAGCATTATTCAAGTTATGAGAAGCATTGGCGGTTGAGACAGTATTGTTGTTGTTGGACAACTAGTAAACCCTGATTTTACATTTATCTTGCAAATTGCAAGCCCTATCAGAAAACTCAGTAGAAGTAGCTCCAGTGCGATATGCAAGTCGTAGCCTTCACCCTGCAGAGCGGCATTACTCCACCATGGAGAAGGAAGCTCTAGCCGCATATTGGGCCATAAAGTAATTTGAAGTCCATCTGTATGGCTTACCTTTTACACTGAGAACCAATCACCGTCCTCTCCAATATTTACAGACTGCAGACAAGCTGAATCCTCGCCTGAAAAGGTGGGCACTTTACCTGAATCTTTTCAAATTCACTGCCCAACTTGTTGATAGAAAGGACAATGACCTTGCTGATCTACTAAGTCGACGGTCGTTACCCTCAAATGAGGAAACTGTTGCTGTTAGCCTAAGTTTGACATGTCTGTAAAGATTACTTCTCTGATGTGTTGTTTATTTTTTATGTTTATATTTTATGTCTTTAATATTGTCCTTGTTTAGTTTAGCTTACAAAAATATTTTAATTTGTTTTTGTAAAATGGGTTTCACATACTTTTCTTCAGTATAGTGTGTTTATGCACTCTTGTAGAATGTATCCATGTGTAATAACATTATTCCTAATTGAAGACAAAGAAGATGAAGAATATTTCTTTGATTGTACTTTTATATTTCCCTCTGTGGGACTCTGAAAGCCAGAACATGGCAGAAACTTTTAGCTTCATGTTGAATAGCTTAAACTGTTTATATCCAGTTGCCACTGTTAATGACGACTTAGTTCAAATTTTCCTTTTATGTATATTGTATTTTTTTTGTAATATTTTATTGCCTTATTGCCTGTAAAGCATTCTTAAATCTAAATATTGATATTCACTGATATTTAATTGTGATTTTAATTTTCTTGAAATTTGAATTTGTTCACATTCCATTTGTGTTTTGCATGTCATTTAATATTTTGATTATAAGAATTGTTCACTTTTCTAATTGTATGATATGTTCCAGTGGTAGATCCCACATTTTTATTGTTCATTTGTTCTTCTCCCTTATCAGGATATATCATCCCTCATAATAACACTGAAGTTGCCATAACTTTCTCTGTTCTTTTTTTGCCCTCTGTAGTAGAAATTTGCTAATTCAATATTCTCTAGAAAGGGCATTTGTGACAAGTGTTTCGCTCAAAGTCACCGGAGGCTGTAGTAGATGCCTTATTAGGTAACTTAGTAATTATTAACTTTATTTTTTACTAAAATAATTCTCACTCCTTGCCTTTTGCAGATTATGATTATTATCAATTTATATTTCAGCTTATAGCTAATTTTAAATATATCTTATTTACTATTCTTGTAAGTGTAGAAAGCATGATCCCAATGTAAAGGCTCCCCCTTATTTCTGCTTTTTGTTTGTTCCTTTTCTTCAAAGGAGGCCATAATCCTAGTGAGTCTATTAGATACCATTTTGTTTTGCAATTTTCTTATGATAAAATAGCTCTTGCTAATAGATTTGTTATCTTATAAAAATTGCTCTTTCTGATAATTTTGTTATAAATTTGACCTTGCTGATATGTCATTAGCCTGTCTAGATACATTTCAGTAGCTTATTTATTATTTGAATAGTTAAGTTCTGTCTCCTACAACGCAGAGAACGTTCTAGAGATTGTTTATCAGTCACCTATTTTTCCATAGTAATTCTCATTTTATTTTATTTATGCCATAATTGCCTGCCATGGACACCACTACAGTAGCCCTCAAATATAATAAGAATCAGTTACTGCTCTGGAACTATATCCTACAGATAACGTCACAAGGAGGGATATTGAATCATTCTCATTTGGTGGCCAAAAATCCAAGAGGCAAGCTTATTTCAAACCTTATGTACGTGGTGTCTTCACAGGAATTCAACTGGCACAAACAAGGTGAAGGATAATGTATAGTAAAGCTCGTTGGTCAAGAAAATTGGGAATTCGAGAAAGTGGTTAAATTCGTCAAAGGTTAATTCATTACTGGTCAAATCCTACGAAAATTTTCTCAGATTCCATTCCCATACAAGACAAACTTTTGTAGATTACCTAACTGGAAACTCAGTTGCCAAACTTAATTCCTTAACCTGGAAATTACAGCTGATATACATTGATAAGAAATTTCTTTCACTGAATGTGCCAAATGAAAATCTCATCATTAGTAAATGTGACCCCATAAAATTCAATCCCTTTTTCCTAACTAATTCTAATTTCATTTCACCCCTTTCTATCGTCGTAAATAAAGTGTTTTACGTCAAAAACTCGTGAATAAAGCTATTTACTATTTAAATTGCAAGTAATTAATCATTTATGTAAAGTGTTTTATGCTATAAACTGAAAATAATTAAAAGTAACTTTACCCTGTTGGCTTTGCAAATATTTCTTGCTGACCACAATTTAATGAATACATACTGTATTTTTCTTGCTGATTCTTCATATATTGGGGATAAAGTGTTTTGAGTTATAAGTTGCAAATACTTCAAAAGGTGGTTTTGCCCCTTTTCATTGCAAATAGTTCTTGATAACCAAAAGTGAATGAATACTGTATTTATCTCGTAGATTCTTCCTCTATCGCATATAGAGTGTTTTACTATATAAATTGCAAATCATTAATAAGCATTGCAACTTTTATGGTTGCCCACAATTTAAGGAATGCATGCTGCATTTGTCTTGTTTATTTTTCATTTATCGTGAATAAATTGTTTTCCTCTAATGCTGCCAAATAGTTAATGGTTTTGTATGCTATTACGGTAACATAAATATTTCTGGTTAGCTGTGACTAAGCAATATATTTTCATCCCTTAGAATAATATTGGAAACTTATTATTTGTGTGTGCGGGCTTTCAGTTTTCCCATTATTAATGGTGTGTTGTTTATGTTTCTGTAGTTGCAGTGTCCTCTATTCTACTCTGCCTGTGTGACAGAGGTGATCGTCGAGTTGAGGCCAAAGTCTTGGCATCCCTCTGTGGTGCCGGGAATCGAAATTGTGCTCACCACCTCTGGGATTCGAGGCAACATTCCATAAATTCAAATTTAAAATTTGTTCCAGCTCCAAAAATTAATAAAAAAAATTTTAATGTGTCACTGCTTTGCCAAAATTTAAAAATAAGTTGAATTCTGAATTTCATTTAACCGAGTAGTGGTATACGGGTGGGGTGTTTAAGTTCAGTAATATTTGTTCTGTCTGTTTGTGAGCTTTTAACCCAGTTCAGCACTTTGAGACCCCTTAGTAAAACAGAAACTAAACATCCTTCCCATTCCCACAGAAGAGTTAAGTGGACTGGAGAGCAGATGGATGTATTTGCTACTGAAGTTAGGAGACTGGCTGGATTGGCTGTGTTTACTGGAGCAGCACTTGAGAAAATTGTCAAATTAACTTTTGCGAATGGGTTTCCCGACCACATTTCAATAGTGTTGCAACAAATTTCAGATATTGGAACTATATCAATGAGTACATTGATACCTAAGGCACAGATATTGGCTACAAAGCAGGTACCAGAAGTAGCAATAGTGGCTGTGAGAGGGGCTGTGACTGTTAGGCCTACTGGTACAGGAAGTGGGGGCGGAAGTTCCTTGTCATTCAGATGTAAGTGATTTAGGTGCAATGGGCCACACATGATGAGAGATCGTAAGGAAGCGAACCCACCTATAACCCGTTTTAAATGTGATATGACGGGGCATATTGCTATGTATTGCGACCAGGGAAATGAACAGGGGGGGTTACTGTGCCGGTGGATACCCTTATGAACGAATAAAGGCACTACCTTGTACATTGCCAGTAGTAACTGTGAAGGTGGAGGATAAGGAGGCATGAGCTCTTGTGGATACAGGGTGGTCTACTACAATTTTGGCCTCGTGGTTTGTGAAGAGTTTTAAAGGCACCTGTGGCATTGTGACTACTGATGGCATAAAAGATGACTGCAAGGTCAACAGTGAGGTGGAGCTCTTGATAGGTGAGAAGCGAGTAAAAGTTAGTGCCTGTTGTAGGTGACAAGATAATAAAGAGTAGTGGTGTTGTAATGGGAATGAATATAATAGGGCAACTTGGAGGTGTTGTGATCAATAAGCATGGTGTAAGTTTTGGGACTCCACTTTGTGTAGGCCTAGTTGCAATAAATTCACCGAAAGGCAACACCCATTGTGTAATTGAGGATAAGGATTTTTGTGCTGAGTTCGATGGTGAGCATTGGATAGTTGAGTGGTTCTTTAAAGGGGAGGCACCACTATTACAATATACAGTTGGTTGTTATGAGAACTCTCTAGATTTAGAGACTAGATATGGGTTTGAGAAAGAGGTAGAGAGGTGGACTGAGAAGGGCATTTTTAAATCTTTGGAGGAGAATGTGGAGAAAGGGGTGTTACCTTTGATGCCAGTAACTCAACCTACAAAAAATAAAATTAGGACAGTAATGGACTTCCGTAAATTGAATGTTTATGTGAAGTGTAACACAAGTGATGATGTAGCAGATGTGTGTGGAGAGACAGTGCGAGAATGAAGGTAGACAGCTGGGGCATCAGCTATAGTTGATCTTTAAGCAGCCTATTTGCAGCTTCATGTACATAAGAAGTTGTGGAAATATCAGCTAGTGAGTTATGAAGGAAAGATCTACTGTTTAACTAGGGTGGGATTTGGCCTAGATTCTGCATCGCGAATTACGACCTTGATTCTTAAGACTGTTTGGGAGAAAAATGAGAGTCAAGGCTACCACAAATTCATATATAGATGATAGAATGGTGGATGAAACAATGATAAAGGGAGCTGTAGTTGTAAATAACTTGGAAAAGAATGGTTTGAAAACAAAACCCCCTGAGCTATTGGAGGGAGGGGTAGCATTAGGGCTTAGGATAAAGCGTGATATGGCAGGTAGGCTTGTTTTTAATAAGGGAAATTAAATTCCGGAAGTTTAGGGCAGGCTGACTCAGTGTGAGCTGTTTTCTGTATGTGAGAAGCTGGTAGGGCACTATCCAATTGCTTGATGGCTTCGTGTAGCAGAGGGTTTTCAGTGGCAGCATGAGATCAGAGAGAGAACAGTTGCTATGGTGCAAGAGATTTTGGAGACAGTAAAGAATGAGGATCCTGTAAGAGGTAGATTGCATGTTCAAAAGACAAAAAAAGGCGTGGTGTGGTGTGATGCTGGCAGTATAGCCTATGGGATGGTGTTGCAAGTAGGTGGTGTTGAGGTAGAGGATGTCGAATGGCTGAGGAAACGAGATGATTGTGGACACATTAATGTAGCTGAGTTGGATGTTGCCCTAAAGGGTTTGAATCTCGCAATTAAATGGGGGCTACAAAAAATTGAGCTTCGTATAGATTCAGCTACAGTATATGCTTGGGTGAAGTCTGCCATTGCAGGTGATAAGAGGGTTAAAACTAAAGGAACTGCAGAGTAAGAGACGGTTGGGCATTATAAGAGATCTCATTGGAGAGTTTTTGTTAGATTTGAGTGTCACCTTTGTGCTAACAAGGAAAAATAAAGCTGATGTTCTTATTCGAGTCAAGAAGAAGTAGTTGAGTGTGACTGAAGATGTGTGCAAGGATGTACTGCCAACTTGTTGTGTTGGAGTCCTGAATGTAAAGAGATGCATGGTATGCATCACATGGGTGTAGAGGAAAAACCATGTTTTTGGCTAGAAAAGTTGACCCTACGATCACAAGAGTGGCTGCGCAGTGAGTGGTTAGAGGATGTGAGAGATGCCAATCTATTGATCCTGCTCCGATAGTCTATGAACATGGTGAACTTCATGTTAAAGAAAACTGGAGAAGGTTAGCCGTGGATGTAAAGCTTTATAGGAAAGGATTTAATTTGACTATGATTGATTGTGATCCAGGACGTGTTGCCATTTGGAAAGAACTTAAAGCAGAATATGTAGCTGAGGTTGAGAGTATTTTGAATGAAATTCTCCTTGAGAGGGACCAGTTAATAAAGTCCTGATGGTCAACAATATGGGATTTAGATTAAATGTATTGAAGCTACTATTTGACAAATGGAATATTAAGCAGTTCTTTAGGGCTGCATATAGGCCAAAAGGCAATGGTATTATAGAACAGCACCATACGACAATTAAAGCAATTGCAGAGAGGGGTCAGATTTCCCCTGCAGAAGCAGTGTTTTAGCACAATATTTCACTGAGGGTAGGTCAGGTAGAAGACTCTGTTTCTCAGATGTCTGTGTTTAAATATGATTGGAGACACCCATGTGAAGTCCCAGAGGATACAACAGAGACAGTTCAAGGTGAACTAGACTTCATTAAAGTGAAGGAAGAGGTATGCGTGAAGCCACCCAATGCTCACTGTGCATCGCAGTGGGGAAGATTTATGGTAACAAATTAATTCGCAAAATAATGTCTCTGTAGATGGTGTACCTCAACATATAGTGGATATCCGAAGGGTAGTTTGTTCAGAAAATGAAATGAGTGACGAGGAGCTGGAGGAGAGGGGAGATGAAGACGGAGGTAATGTGGTGCCACACAGATCTCAGAGGGTGCGGCGCCCACCAGTATGGGATGTTGATTTTGATATGGAGGGTTAGTGTACCTTTTGATGATCTTGAGATAAGGGGGGAGTGTGATTGTGTGAGTTTTCCTCAGATTGTTGGTTATTTTTAATTGGTGCACTTGGCGCTTCGTTTTTGCTGTTGGTTTTATGGGTAGATGGGGAGATGAAAAATGACAGAAAGGTTGGTAGATTGGAAGGGAGAGGTTTTCCTGAATTTTGGTGTGTCATTTGAATTCGTGTTGTCTTTTGGGTTGGCTGCACTGACTTTTTGTATGTATAGTGTTATTGTTGTATTATTCTATTGTTTCCTGTATATATATTATTTCATTGTTGCTCATATGTTTATAGGTTTTGTGCATTTTTGCAGTTAAGGGTTCATTTAGGCTATTGTTATGCTTTGTTGCATTTCGGCCCAGTTGTACGTTCGGTGCTGTGAGTTAGCTGTGGTTAGAACCCTACCTATGTTCATATATATATTTTTTTTGTAACCATACCATGACATTATCACTCTCCTTGAAATGTCTAACTCTCTCTGGATTTTCCATTTGGTTCTATCCATGATTAAACTGTTCAGACTGGAAACTAGGAACAGCCAGATCCATTTTGGTCCTGATTCTCCTTCCCATTAATAAACTTGATGGAGATTGACCTGTAGAGGCATGTTTTGTTGCTCTGTACTGAAGCAAAAACTTACTAATATTATTAACTACATTATTCTGTGTAGCTCCTCTACAATTCATATTATGTTTGAAGGTCTGTATAAACCTTTCTGCTACTCCATTTGTAGAAGGATGATAGGGTACAGATATTGTATGAGAAATACCATTTGACTTCAAAAAATTAGCAAATTTTTCAGAACAAAATTGTGTACCATTATCAGTAATAACTCTTTGTGGTAATCCACGAGTAGCAAATATTGGCATAAGTGCCGACATAGTGGCATGTGTACTGGTACTTGACATAGGAATTATTTCAGGCCAATTACTATAAGCATCAACAATTATCAAATAATGCCACCATATTTAGTAAATAACTCTCCCATTGTGTATGACTTCTGTGATGTCTCATGTACCATTAGTAGTCCTGGCAAATCTACTGGTATTATTTTCAACCAAGATAGACCCATTACTGCTGGTCTGTTACCTGTTACTACCGACAAAGATTGATTTTCATACACTTTATTCTTATACTCTACCTTCACAGTTGTAGAGCCTTTTAAACCTATATTCTGGTTATTGTAGTTCTTTAAAATATTGGTGCTAGACTGTATAATTAAACCTGGAATTTTAGCTGCAATGTTTTCAGGAATGAATGATACTTGAGCACCTGTATCCAATAACATGGGTACTACTTGACCATTTAATATCACATCTACAATCGTATGGTCATCACTTCGCCTATGATTATAAACCTTGAACACATATTCATCAATATCATTTTCGCTTTCTTGCATTATTTTTCGAATTGACGCTTGAACTCCTGAAAAACACATTTTAGCAAAATTACCTATTTTCTTATACTCTTTGTCTTTGGCTTGACATTTGTTCATCTCAAAATATCTGTGTCCATTACTACCACATCTAATACAATCATCAGCATAATTTTCTCCTCTTTTATTATCATTAGGCTTACTCTGCCTGTTGTACTGAGTGTTCTGAGACTGCTGTCTCTGTCTACTAACAGACCTAGCTATTTTAGATTTTGGTATAAAATTATTCTGACCTTCTTCATTACTCCACTAGGACTTATAATTATTCTTAATATTTATACTAACTACAATTGTTTCTTTGGTAAAAATAAAACATTTTTGGCATTAGTTTCATTTTCGATAGTACTAGGCTGACTATCAGCTATATCCATTGCTCTGGCTATTTTTAGCAGACTATTTAGAGTGAGATTCGCACCCTCTAAGAGTTTCCTCCTAAGTTTTTAAGATGAGCACTTGTCAATTACCTTATCAACAATAGCGTCATTTGTGCAATAATTATCATAGTCACAAACACTGACTAGTTTTTCAACCTAGTAACATTAGCATCATTGCTCTCCTTGTCTTCTTGCCCTAACTGTCGAAAATAAAACCGTTCATAGCTGACATTAATTTGGGGAGTAAAATAAGTATCAAGTGTGGCTAAGCACACCTCCAGAGTACCTGTGGGACCAGGTAAAGTCTCAAGAATTTTTTGAACTTCAGTACCTGCTATATGTAGCAACAGTGCACATTTTTGCTTGGCGTTAGTAACGGCTGTGGCATCCAGGTAGTAGTGGAAACTCTTTTTCCAATTCTTCCATTGTGGTCCGAGGTTTGTGGGATCGGTATTTACCGTGAATGATGTGGGTGGTGGAATATCTAGCAGCATCTTGTATTGGAATTGTCACCTATCAACTGGTCCTACGTTGGCAAAAGCGAAAACATCTGCTATATAGCACTCTCTGGCAACGCTGTGAAGTCCAAATTCGCTATCTGCTGAGTTCTTATTTCATCACCTCTCATCTCCACTTTGTTCTGTTTCAATGTGACCAATTATAAATAATTGCTCTTGCCTGTGGCAGAGTGACACATTACATTAGTACTGTCTCTGATTATTCCCTGCTTCCTATATAAGTATATGGTAATCTATTCTCGTCACCACTTTGTTGAGCTTCAATGAGGCCGAATATAAATAATTGCCCTTACCTGTGGGTGGAGTGACACAATACATTAGTGCTCTCTCTGATTATTCCTTGCTTCCTATATAAGTATATGGTAGTCCTTCTCATAGGCGATGGACTATTATCCTATATCTATGCGATATTGTAAAGAACTTCTACAATGTTTATTGGTGGGCTTCTGAAGAGAGATGTTTGGTGACGTAGTAGCTGTGACAGAGTGTTTCACTCAAAGTCACCAGAGGCTGTAGTAGATGCCTTATTAGTTAATTTAGTAACTATTAAGTGTCTTTTTCTTTCTTACTAAAATAATTCTCACTCCTTGCCTTTGCAGATTATGTTTATTTGCAATTTATATTTTAGCTTATAGCTAGTTTTAAATATATCTTTATTAATATTCTTGTACGTGTAGAAAGCATGATCCCAATATAAAAGTCTCCCTCCTATTTCTGTTTTCTGATCTTTCTTCTTTCTTATGAACAAGTCCATAATCCTAGCGAGTCTGTTAGATTCATTTTTTATGCAATTTTCTTATGATAAAATAGCTCTTGCTGATAAATTCTGTATATTATAAAAATCGCTATTGCTAATAATTTTGTTATAAATTTGACCCTGCTGATATGTCATTAGCCTGTCTAGATACATTTCAGTAGCTTCTTCATTATTTGAATAGCTAAAATTCCGTCTCCTGCAATGCAAAGAACGTTCTATAGATTGTTCATCAGTAATCTCTTTTATTTTTTATTTGCTTCCGCTTGTTGCACCAAAACTACTGTCTCTCCCTTGCATCTCTGCCATAATTGCCTGCCAGGGACCACCACTACAGTAGCCCTCGAATACTATATGAACAACTTACTTCTCTGGATATATATCCTACAGATGGCAACACCAAGAGGGACAGTGAATCATCCTCATTTGGCGGTAAAACATCCAAGAGGCAAGATCTCGCCTCAGCAGTCAAGCTCACTTCAGACCTTATTTACGTGGCATGTTCACAGGTATTCATCTGACACTAACAAGGTGAGAGATAGTGTATGGTAAAGCTTGTTGGCCAAGCAAATTTGGAATTCGAGAAACTGGTTAAATTTGTTACTGCTCAAATCCTACGAAAATTTTCTCAGATTCCATTCCCATACAAAACGAACTTTTGTAGATTACCTAACTGGAATCTCATTTGCCAAACAGAATTCCTTGACCTGGAAATTACTGCCAATATACATTGATAAGTAATTTTTTTCATTGAATGTGCCAAACGAAAATCTCATTCTCAGAAGATTGCTTATAACCATGTTAAAATCAGTCCCTTTTTCCTAACGAATTATAATATCATTTTATCCTTTTCCACCCTCGTAAATAAAGTGTGTTACATCAGACTCGTAAATAATGTGATTTACTATATAAATTGCAAATAATTAATATTTTAACTAATTTGTTTTATGCTATAAACAGCAAATAATTAAAAAGTAGTTTTACCCTATTGGCTTTGCAAATATTTCTTGTTAACCACAATTTAATGAATCCATACTGTATTTATCATGCTGATTCTTCATATATTGGGGATGAAGTGCTTTAAGTTATAAGATGCAAATACTTAAAAAGGTAGATTGGCCCTTTTTGCATTGCAAAGACTTCTTGCTAACTAAAATTGAATGAATACTCTATTTATCTCGTAGATTCTCCCTTTATCGTAAATAAAGTGTTTTTCCAAATAAAATACAAATAATTAATAATTGATTTTGCCCAATTGGCATTGCAAACTTTTGTGGTTGCCCACAATTTAAGGAATACATAATGTATTTATCTAGCTTATTCTTCATTTATTGTGTATAAATTGTTTTCCTCTAATGCTGGCAAATAATTAATGGTTTTGTATGCTTTTACGGTAGTGTAAATATTTCTGGTTAGCTGTGACTAACCAATATATTTTCATCCAGCAGAATAATATTGGAAACTTATTATTTGTGTGCTCGTGCCTTCGGTTTTCCCATTATTAACAGTGTGTCTATTCTGTTTCTACAATTGCAGTGTCCTCTATTCTACTCTGCTTGTGTGACAGAGGTGATCATCGAGTTGAGGCCAAAGTCTTGGCATCCATCTATGGTGCCAGGAATCAAAATCGTGCTCACCACCTCCGGGATTCGAGGCAGCATTTCATAAATTTAAATTTTAAATTTGTTCCAGCTCTCCAAAAATATATAATTTTTTTTTCTAATGTGTCATTGCATTCCCAACATTAAAAGAAAGTTGAATTTTGAGTTTCATTTAACCGAGTAGTGGTTACATGGGTAATTTGCAAAATTAATAAATGTCCTATTTGTTTGTGAGCTCTTAACCGAGATCAGTACTTTGAGTGTCCTTAGTAAAACAGAAACTTAACAACCTCTCCACTCCACAGTAACGTTGGCGTTACTTAGTATATTGGAAAATATCTACCTATGCAAATGTAAATATTCTTTCTAATGACGTATGCAAAAAGAATATAAAAATACAAAGTAATTATATAAATATATGCATACATAGCACTAACCTAACCAACTATCAATTCCTGGGAAAGTGGCAAGCTGGACTCGGCTATTATGGGAATCGGAAAACTGAAACGGTACATTTCAGGAAGAGGAGGTGGCACTGATTTCTCAGGTAGCCTATAGAAGGGGTGCATAAAACAAACCTTAACCAATAATAATAATAATAATAATAATAATAACAACAATTATTATTATTATTATTATTATTAATTCAAAACAACGTACTTCATCATGGATACAGTTACCTTATAGAAAAGATCCTATGCCACTTTAGCATGTGGTCTATCACTTGCCTGGCATTCTCATAGAGGTTCCCTAAGGATCCTTGTCACTGGATTCATTGCATACAAGTACACTGATGTGACTTCCAATTTGTATGTTCACTCATTAATCAAGTAATTGGACCTGCTGCCCCTATCAATGTCTACCTAGTCTCTTCTTAAAACTGCTCATTGTTTTCTCACTGATGACTTCTTCTGGTAGGCTGTTTCATATTATAGCCATTCCATCTAATATTGCTCTGTGAATGTAAATCTTAGGTATATCACCTCTCTCAAGGTTTTCCTGTACTTTGATCCCTCATCTTTACAAATCTCCATTGCTACTTGATCACATATCTCATTTACAATTTTATGCTTTTCTATCATGTCACCTCTGTATCTTCTACAACTTAACGTTGGTAGGTTTAGCCATTTAATTTTTTCTGGCTATGAAAGATTTGTCAGTCCAGGTGGATATTTTGTTGCTCTGCGCTGGCACCCTGTAATCATGTCTATGTACTTCATTTGAGAGGGGCACCATGCTGCACTGGTATAGACAGCTTGGGATGTAGGAACTTGAATAATGTATAGAGGTTCTGTCATAAAGATGATGGAAGATCTTTCTGATAATGACAGACATTGAATTAGCTGTTAGAGTTTTCACTTATATCCTTGTCAAATAATAGATTTTCATATATGTGTTCACCGGCGTCTTATTCCTCTTTAGCCCACTCTAGCTTTGTTCCCAGAAATTTAGATTGGTGTCCCAAATAAGGATCATGTATAAGTTCTTGCTTACTTTTGTCTAGATGGAAACTCAGCAATCATGTGTCATATCATGTAGTAAATCAATGCAGATCTTCCTTAAGTACATATTTGTCAATCTTCTATGTGATTAACTTGAAAGTGTCAGTGTCGCCTGCATAAAAGTACACTGATGATTGAACTATATCTGGAAGATCACTGATAAAAATGATTCATAGCAACAGTCCAATTATTGACCGTATTGGATACCAGATATGACGTCATGACAAGAGGAATTTATTCCTTTAATTGACACATGTTAATATCTATCTTTCAGGTACCTGCTTATCCACTTCATAATTTTTGTACCAAACATATGTGCTTCAAGTTTCTTAAACAGTCTCATGTAGGACATCAAGTTCTTCTGTCCACTCGTCTAAAATTTTTAAGAATTGAATGTCATTTGACTAATCAGACATAAATCCATATTAATTGGTTGTGAAGGGCTGGTTTAGATTGAAGTACTCAACAGTATCATCCCTTATTATCTTCTTTGTATTGCATATGATGATGTGAGACTGATAGGTCTGTAGTTACCAACCAGTGACGTCAAAGCTCCATTAATTTTAGCCTTTTCCCATTCATCAGGTACTTGACCTTCAGATAGTGAGCAACTAAATATAATCTCTAATGTCTTCATCAGTTATTGTAAAGGTCTTTAAGCATTTTCGGGGGTATACTGGACGAGTTACACTCACTTAAATATATTATTTTTGCGCTGGGACAGTACCTTGTGGCTCCCTGATAAGCACACAAGAGAAGGCTGTGGATGCTCCATATCTTTAAATGAACTAAGATTATATATATATATATATATAATATATATTATATATATATATATATATATATATATATATATATATATAATATATATATATATATATATATATATATATATATATATATATATATATATATATATATATATATATATATATATATATATATATATATATATATATATATATATATATATATATATATATATACAGTGTTCACCCCCTTATCGCAGTAGTTCGGTTCCGGGACCCGGCGCGAACCAGCAAAACCGCGAAGTAGGATCAGCCTATATGTACATAGATATTTTAATTCATTTTTATGTTTACACTGGATAAACCCTCCCTGTACTATTAACAAACCACCCTTTACTTCATAAATAACAGCTTGCAACGTAAATTTATATGAAAGTGATAGATAAAATTACGGTGCATGAAGTGGTAATTACATAACATACTCATTTACAATTATTTTTAAGTTTACATACTGTATAAACCCTCCCTGCACTGTTATAAAAACATGAACTATCTCACGTAGGTGAGAGCTACTGGAAATATAAATATATATGCTTGCTCACGTAGCTATCGGACACTACATATATCGCATGATGCAATACTGTGAGTTATACTGTGCGTACGTATATCTAAATTTATTACTATTTTTTAATGTTTTATTATTCTTAGGCTAGGAAATATTAGTTTTATCAATAAAATAATGAAAATTTTAATATTCACTAGGTCACGTACGTGAGAGCCTTTGCGTTTTCCGAAACACGGATACCGGTATCGTATTTTACATGGTGTAATACTGTTTACTAATTTTTACTGTTTTATTATTCTTAGGCTAAGAAATACTTTTTTTTTATCAATAAAATCATGAAACTACTGGAAATATAAATATATATGCTAGCTCACGTAGCTTTTGGACACTATTTCGCATGATGCAATACTGTGAGCTATACTGTACGTACGTACATATATCTAAATTTATGTATATGCTAGCTCACGTAGCTATCGGACACTACATATATCGCATGATGCAATACTGTGAGTTATACTGTACATACGTATATCTAAATTTGTTTTTTACTATTTTTTACTGTTTTATTATTCTTAGACTAGGAAATACTTGTTTTATCAATAAAATAGTGAAAATTTTAATATTCACTAGGTCACGTAGGTGAGAGCCTTTGCGTTCTCCGAAACACTGATACCGGTATCGTATTTTACGTGGTGCAATACTGTTTACTATTTTTTACTGTTTTATTATTTTTAGGCTAAGAAATACGTTTTCTTATCAATAAAATCATGAAGCTACTGGAAATATAAATATATATGCTAGCTGCGACCCCAATACATTGTATGCTGTCGAACACTATTTCGCATGATGCAATACTGTGATTACCTAATTGCGATTACGTAATTGTGTTTACGGGAAAGAGCCCAAAGCTCGTATCTTCCCGTCTCCTGATCGGTTCCATTTTATACTTAGTGATACTTATCATACCTGTCCTTAAAACTATGGATTGAGATAGCATTAACTATCTCCTCGCTTAGCCCATTCCAGTTATCAACTACTCTTACACTGAAAAAGTATTGCCTTACATCCTGAAAAGAAGTTTTCTTACGAAGCTTCAAACTATGACCTCTAGTTCTAGAGCCAGCCATATCAAAATATCGATCCCTATCCACTCTATCATAACCATGAAGGAATTTAAAGACTGTCACCATATCCCCCCTCACTCTTCTAGCTTCGAGTGATGGTAAGTCTAATTCCCTCAGCCTCTCATCATAACTGAGATTGCGTATTTCTGGCACCAGTTTCGTGGCATGTCTTTGAACTTTTTCAAGCTTAGCTATGTGCTTTTTCAAGTGCGGATTCCAAAAGGGGGCTGCATATTCGAGTTTTGGCCTCACATAGGTTACATAAATATTTCTGAACATTTCCTTGTCCATGTGCCTGAAGGCTACCCTTACATTTGATAAGAATGCATATGCTGCCCTTACTATGCCATTTATATGTATTTCTGGAGACAAATCTGCCAGTATGTTTACTCCTAGATCTCTCTCATTTTCTGTCTCTTGAAGTTGTACTCCAGCCACCGAGTAGTCAAGCTTGGGCCTTCTTGCATTTGTACCCATTCTCATTACCTTACATTTTGAAGTATTGAATTTCATTAGCCACTTTTCTGACCACTCATGCAGATTATTTAGATCCTCCTGAAGTTCTCTACCATTGTTCTCGTTTTTTACTTTCTTCACAGTCTTTGCATCATCTGCAAACATATTCATGAATGAATTTACAGACTCTGGTAGGTCATTTACATATACAAGGAACAAAAGTGGCCCTAAAACTGAACCCTGTGGAACTCCACTACTAACTCTCCTCCATTCAGACACTGAGTGTCTTACTCTAACCCTCTGTTCCCTTCCTTCTAAGTAAGTTTTTATCCATTCCAAAACATTTCCACCTATTCTAGCCATTGATTGCAGCTTCCTAATAAGCCTCCCATGTGGAACAGTGTCAAACGCTTTCTGGAAGTCTAGGAATATGCAATCTGCCCAGCCCTCTCTTTCCTGTAAGATTCGGCTTACCTCATCATAAAATTCTAATAAGTTTGTTACTGTTGATCTACCTTCTCTGAAGCCATGTTGCCTCACTGACAAAAAGTTGAAGGATTCCAAGTGAAGAGAGATGTGTTTCCTTAGTAGTTTCTCCATAACTTTGCAAACTATGCTGGTCAAGGAAACTGGTCTATAGTTCAGAGCCGTATCCCTCCTTCCCTTTTTGAAGATAGGTATCACATTTGCTTGTTTCCAGCATCTTGGAATCTCCCCTGACTCCAGTGACTTTTTAAATATGATACTTAGTGCCACTGATATTGAGTTTGCGCATTTTTTAAGCACATGAGGGGATATGTCATCAGGACCTGTAGCTTTATGAACATCTAAATCCATCAGCGCTTTGTATACCTCTGTGGCTGTAAGGTTGATGATCTCTAATACCGGCCCTTGAGCTTCTATCACTGCAATCTGAGGGGGTGGGGTATTTTCTACTGTAAATACTGACTGAAACTCCTTGTTCAATTCTTTGCAGATCTCTTCATCCGTCTCAGTGATGCTTCCATC
Source organism: Halocaridina rubra (assembly GCA_037179515.1). NCBI lineage: Eukaryota > Metazoa > Arthropoda > Malacostraca > Decapoda > Atyidae > Halocaridina > Halocaridina rubra. The sequence goes on from JAXCGZ010002512.1 coordinate 35,658, forward strand.
CGCTCTCTTTAGCCTTAAAACCTGTTCTTTTACCTTCAGTTTTCCTCTGATAAAGCTGTGGAAAAGCTTGGGATTTTCTTTAGCCTTCCTGGTGATGTCCCTCTCATAGTCTCTCTCTGCCTCTCTCCTTTTACTTAGGTAGTCATTTCTTGCTCTTTTGTAGGTTTGCCAGGCATTTATGTTTTCTCCTCCTATACCTTTTCCAGCATTTGTCTCTCCACTCCTTAGCTCTTTTACACCCATTATCGAACCATTTCTCTCTGGCATGAATTACACCTACTTTGGTGACAGGTATGCAGCAATCTACTATCTTCCCATATTTCTCACAAAAGATGTCATACATTTCTTGTACAGATTTGTTGTAAAATAAGGTTCTCCAGTCAATAACTACAAAAAGCTCATTCATTTTGATGTAATCTCCTTTCGGATAGTTCCTCCTCATGTCCTCAGTGCCTCTACTCTCAGGAAGAATATCTTCAATGATATACTCCATCAACAACACACAGTGGTCACTCTTTCCAATTGGTGGTTATTACTCAATTTTTTCAATATCCAACACATTATCTGTGAACACTAGATCAAGTAGTGATGGCTCATCCCCACCCCTGGCCCTTGTTGGTTCCATTACATGTTGGTGTAGGAAATTCCCTTGTACGCAATCTAGGAATCTTGCCCCGAATGAGTCCTCACCACTGTGTGGGTCAAGATTTATCCAATCTATCTCTTTATGATTAAAGTCTCCCATAATCAAAATCCTGCATTTTTTTTCCCGTGCCATGTTAACAACTGAGTTTATGACTTCAATAGTACCTATATGACTTTCCTCATAAACTTCAAGCCTATTTTGGTTCCTTGGTGGGTTGTATACAACAGTTATTATAATGCTCTCTGACCCAGTATTTATGCGAGCAACAAGAAATTCCTTGAACTCACTTTCTATAGCCAAGTTTATTTCTTCAACTTGAATCCTTTCACTTATGAGCAGTGCTATCCCTCCACCAGTCCTCTCAGATCTTTCAACCCTTAGTATTCTGAAGCCCTTAGGAAAAACTGTGACACTGTTTATGTCCTCACTCAACTTAGTCTCTGTAATTGCTACTATATCTGCCTTACTGTTGTGAATCCTATCTTTTAATTCTACTGCTTTACTAGCTAATCCATCAGCATTTGTGTATAACAATCTTAATGAGGCCCCATCCCCTGATCTTCTGTCATTATCTTCTTTATCTCCCCTTTGTCTGGAAGAACTCTGTAATGAAAATTTTTCTTCTCTTCTTCATTTCTTTCATCATTTAACCTTCTTGCCTCTTGCAACAAGTTTTTGATCTTTCCCATCTCTTCCTGTATTCTGTATCGTCTAATGAACACTTCTTTGAATTCTTGAAGGTCTTTTAGACTTTTTTTTCTCAACAATATTTCCCTACATGTTTCCCCTCTCTCAAAGGTTACTTTTGTTGGTCTCGGCTTTCCTTCCCTCGAATATTTACCTAGTTGGTGAATGTTTACAATATCCTCAGGACCACATACTACTCCAAGCTTTCTTATCAGGTCTACAACCCTAGCTTTATTTTCTTCAAGTCTCCCCTGCCATGTTGGCTCCTGGGATTCGCTTATGCCTGAGATTACCACTGTCTTCTCCTTATCAAGTGCCTGTCTGATGAGTGGGTTTGCCCTTTCCATCACAACGTCTTTCATTTTTTTGATTACTGTCTCTTTATTGTGTTTACGGGAGAGAGCCCAAAGCTCGTATCTTCCCGTCTCCTGATCGGTTCCATTTTATACTCAGTGATACTTATCATACCTGTCCTTAAAACTATGGATTGAGTTAGCATTAACTACCTCCGCGCTTAGCCAATTCCAATTATCAACTACTCTTACACTGAAAAAGTATTTCCTTACATCCTGCAAAGAAGTTTTCTTACGAAGCTTCAAACTATGACCTCTAGTTCTAGAGCCAGCCATATCAAAATATCGATCCCTATCCACTCTATCATAACCATGAAGGAATTTAAAGACTGTCACCATATCCCCCCCTCACTCTTCTAGCTTCGAGTGATGGTAAGTCTAATTCCCTCAGCCTCTCATCATAACTGAGATTACGTATTTCTGGCACCAGTTTCGTGGCATGTCTTTGAACTTTTTCAAGCTTAGCTATGTGCTTTTTCAAGTGCGGATTCCAAAAGTGGGCTGCATATTCGAGTTTTGGCCTCACATAGGTTACATAAATATTTCTGAACATTTCCTTGTCCATGTGCCTGAAGGCTACCCTTGCATTTGATGAGAATGCATATGCTGCCCTTACTATGCCATTTATATGTATTTCTGGAGACAAATCTGCCAGTATGTTTACTCCTAGATCTCTCTCATTTTCTGTCTCTTGAAGTTGTACTCCAGCCACCGAGTAGTCAAGCTTGGGCCTTCTTGCACTTGTACCCATTCTCATTACCTTACATTTTGAAGTATTGAATTTCATTAGCCACTTTTCTGACCACTCATGCAGATTATTTAGATCCTCCTGAAGTTCTCTACCATTGTTTTCGTTTTTTACTTTCTTCACAATCTTTGCATCATCTGCAAACATATTCATGAATGAATTTACAGACTCTGGTAGGTCATTTACATATACAAGGAACAAAAGTGGCCCTAAAACTGAATCCTGTGGAACTCCACTACTAACTCTTTTCCATTCAGACACTGAGTGTCTTACTCTTACCCTCTGTTCTAATCCTTCTAAGTAAGTTTTTATCCACTCCAAAACATTTCCACCTATTCTAGCCATTGATTGCAGCTTCCTAATAAGTCTCCCATGAGGAACAGTGTCAAACGCTTTCTGGAAGTCTAGGAATATGCAATCTGCCCAGCCCTCTCTTTCCTGTAAGATTCGGCTTACCTCATCATAAAATTCTAATAAGTTTGTTACTGTTGATCTACCTTCTCTGAAGCCATGTTGCCTCAATGACAAAAATTTAAGGACTCCAAGTGAAGAGAGATATGTTTCCTTAGTAGTTTCTCCATAACTTTGCAAACTATGCTGGTCAAGGAAACTGGTCTATAGTTCAGAGCCGTATCCCTCCTTCCCTTTTTGAAGATAGGTATCACATTTGCTTGTTTCCAGCATCTTGGAATCTCCCCTGACTCCAGTGACTTTTTAAATATGATACTTAGTGCCACTGATATTGAGTTTGCGCATTTTTTAAGCACATGAGGGGATATGTCATCAGAACCTGTAGCTTTATGAACATCTAAATCCATCAGCGCTTTGTATACCTCTGTGGCTGTAAGGTTGATGATCTCTAATACCGGCCCTTGAGCTTCTATCACTGCAATCTGAGGGGGTGGGGTATTTTCTACTGTAAATACTGACTGAAACTCCTTGTTCAATTCTTTGCAGATCTCTTCATCCGTCTCAGTGATGCTTCCATCCGCTCTCTTTAGCCTTAAAACCTGTTCTTTTACCTTCAGTTTTCCTCTGATAAAGCTGTGGAAAAGCTTGGGATTTTCTTTAGCCTTCCTGGTGATGTCCCTCTCATAGTCTCTCTCTGCCTCTCTCCTTTTACTTAGGTAGTCATTTCTTCCTCTTTTGTAGGTTTGCCAGGCATTTATGTTTTTTCTCCTCCTATACCTTTTCCAGAATTTGTCTCTCCACTCCTTAGCTCTTTTACACCCATTATCGAACCATTTCTCTCTGGCATGAATTACACCTACTTTGGTGACAGGTATGCAGCAATCTACTATCTTCCCATATTTCTCACAAAAGATGTCATACATTTCTTGTACAGATTTGTTGTAAAATAAGGTTCTCCAGTCAATAACTACAAAAAGCTCATTCATTTTGATGTAATCTCCTTTCGGATAGTTCCTCCTCATGTCCTCAGTGCCTCTACTCTCAGGAAGAATATCTTCAATGATATACTCCATCAACAACACACAGTGGTCACTCTTTCCAATTGGTGGTTCATACACAATTTTTTCAATATCCAACACATTATCTGTGAACACTAGATCAAGTAGTGATGGCTCATCCCCACCCCTGGCCCTTGTTGGTTCCATTACATGTTGGTGTAGGAAATTCCCTTGTACGCAATCTAGGAATCTTGCCCCGAATGAGTCCTCACCACAGTGTGAGTCAAGATTTATTCAATCTATCTCTTTATGATTAAAGTCTCCCATAATCAAAATCCTACATTTTTTTTCCCGTGCCATGTTAACAACTGAGTTTATGACTTCAATAGTACCTATATGACTTTCCTCATAAACTTCAAGCCTATTTTGGTTCCTTGGTGGGTTGTATACAACAGTTATTATAATGCTCTCTGACCCAGTATTTATGCGAGCAACAAGAAATTCCTTGAACTCACTTTCTATAGCCAAGTTTATTTCTTCAACTTGAATCCTTTCACTTATGAGCAGTGCTATCCTTCCACCAGTCCTCTCAGATCTTTCAACCCTTAGTATTCTGAAGCCCTTAGGAAAAACTGTGACACTGTTTATGTCCTCACTCAACTTAGTCTCTGTAATTGCTACTATATCTGCCTTACTGTTGTGAATCCTATCTTTTAATTCTACTGCTTTACCAGCTAATCCATCAGCATTTGTGTATAACAATCTTAATGAGGCCCCATCCCCTGATCTTCTGTCATTATCTTCTTTATCTCCCCTTTGTCTGGAAGAACTCTGAAATGAAAATTTTTCTTCTCTTCATTTCTTTCCTCATTTAACCTTCTTGCCTCTTGCAACAAGTTTATGATTTTTCCCATCTTTTCCTGTGTTCTGTATTGTCTAATGAACACTTCTTTGAATTCTTGAAGGTCTTTTAGACTTTTTTTTCTCAACAATATTTCCCTACATGTTTCCCCTCTCTCAAAGGTTACTTTTGTTGGTCTCGGCTTTCCTTCCCTCGAATATTTACCTAGTTGGTGTATGTTTACAATATCCTCAGGACCACAAACTACTCCAAGCTTTCTTATCAGGTCTACAACCATAGCTTTATTTTCTTCAAGTCTCCCCTGCCATGTTGGCTCCTGGGATTCGCTTATGCCTGAGATTACCACTGTCTTCTCCTTATCAAGTGCCTGTCTGATGAGTGGGTTTGCCCTTTCCATCACAACGTCTTTCATTTTTTCGATTACTGTCTCTTTATAGTCAACTGTTTGTATGTTTTCCAGTGCCACCACCTTTACAGCCTCTTTTACTGCCACATTCCCCTTTAGTGCATCAGCAAAGGAAGTTTTCATGGCATCATTTTCCATATTCAGCTCCTGGAACTCTTTTCTGAACTGTTCATTGTTTTCCTTAATCTGGACATTCCAAGCAGCAATCTCGTCTCTCTAAGAAGAGAGCAGTGAACTACCATCTAATTCCTTTAGATTGTCATTCAGCTGTTTGTTTTTATCTTCTTGTTTAGAAATTCTAGATTCTAGTTGACTCTTTTCCCCTTCCAGCTTCTTTATTCTTTTTTCTAGTTCCTTTCTCTCCTGCCCTTGTGCTTTATTTGCTTCCTCCAAAGATCTTATTTGCTCTCTGAGTGTTTCATTCTCTTTCATTTCTCCATCCATATTCCGAATGTTTTCATCAAGGCTTATAACCATTGCCTCTAAATTCTTGATTTTCTGTTTAAGTCTCCTAATGGCTACCCCTCCTACCGACCCATTAATGGGAGAGGTTTGGGACAGAGATGGCCTCATTTTTATGTTCTCCCTCTCACAGAATATAGAAAGAAGAAGAGAAAGAGGAAAAAAAAGAGAAAAACTTTTATTTAAGCTTCACACAGAATTTTTATATCTCCATATAAGTGCTATTTAGTGACTCAATTTATCTCTTTTCTGGTAACACACATCTTAACTTAAAAACTTGACCATGGTAATTTAAGGATAAAAAGAAAAAGAAAAAAATAAAGCAACAAAACAAAAGTCAAACCTGAAGGAAAATTCGAATTTGTGTCTGAGGAGGCACCCACCTGTTTCTGCTATATATTCTTCCTAACTGCTAAACTCACTTGCTAACCAAGATATGTTATCACAGGATTGAACTTTACATTTAACTCAATATATATACAAAATAAAAAAAATAGTAAAAGAGAAAGCTAAAAGAAAAGCAAAAAAAATGAAGAAAATAAGACAGCTGTACTACTTGGCAACTTAACTCAGTACTGTTGACAGGTGGATATTTGGTATTTATTTAATTATTCAATTATTTCGTGTATCAAACTATCTAACACGTTCATATAAATGGGAAGGATATTGATTTTAACAATATATGGAACCACAGGATCAGGTAAACGGCCTAAGAGCTTTCCCCAGTTTACACAAAAAATTAGGTAATGTGATGTGAGTTATACTGCATTTACGTATATCATTCAGTTATTAGTACAATGCATATTAATTTAAAATTCATATACTTATTTGATGATTGTACAAAATCTATTGTATTTATTCATTGTAATTTGGACCAAATATTCCTTTTGTAAAGATTATACTTTTCAAAAGAGGTGGTCAATAAACGTATCTGTCTATCTACCTATCTATCTAAATTTATGGTTTTTACTATTTTTTACTGTTTTATTATTCGTAGGCTGGGAAATAATTTTTTTTTTATCAATTAGATAAAGAAATATGTTTTTTTCAATAAAAAAAATGAAAATACTGAGAATTTTTTTTTTTTAATATTTTAATATTTTTACATACAGTGTTCCCCTGGTTATTTGCGTTTCTTGGTTCGCGTTCTCACTGTATCACGGTAAAAAAAAAAAAATAAATAAATAAATAAAGATTATTGTGACACCAGGATGGGCCAAAAAATTATAAAATAAAGCAGACTTTATCAGGTTGTAAAGAGAAACAGATATGGAGAGTGTAATGACCTGTCAGATGTGAAGGGATTATAAAAGATGTGTAATGAATATCCAGCTCACTGCTGGGTTATAATATACCTTTGCATTACTTTCATGATGTCTATTCCAATAATTCTGCTTAGATCTTATTATTATTATTATTATTATTATTATTATTATTATTATTATTATTATTATTATTATTATTATTATTATTATTATTATTATTATTATTATTATTATTATTATTATCATCATTGGCAACAATAATTTTCCTTTGATGATGATTGTGGAGATTATTATCATCATCATCATTATTATTTTTATTAAGGGCTCAACATTGTTTGTACATCTGTTGGTTTATTTACTTTTAATAACTGTGTAAAGTGCCCCTCCCTAGTTGGCTGGGACAAAGAGAGTGTGGGGGGTTGGGTAGAATAGAATGTTGGAGAGAGAGAGAGAGAGAGAGAGAGAGAGAGATTATTTTATTTATTTTAATAATTTATTGCGCCAAGGCGTGAAAGAGAGAGAGAGAGATTATTTTATTTTATGAATTTATTACGCCAAGGTGTCAGACATTACATGAATTCATACAAATAATGCTTCAAATGGATACAAAACCAAGAATAGAACATAGTTTACAGGGAGGTGTACACATTGATAAAACATTGCTGCATACTAACACACAACTCACAGTATGGCAGCACAGAGTACATTATATATACAAAAGTAAAGCTCAGAGAAACACAGAATACACAAACAGAATTATACAGCAACATACAGAAAAAAATATATGTATAATTCAATATAATTAATGGCCACCAAAGTGAGGATAACGAGTAAGAATAACATCAAGGTTGTCATCATTAAGTAAAAATGAGCAGATCTGTATTAAGTTCTGACCTCGTGGTAAAACATCTCTCACTGTGGGGCACTGAAGACAATAGTGGTCAAAAGTGTTAGCATTTCGACGGTCGCATAATTTACAGGAGGTGTAATGTGGCATATCTAGAGTCTGGGAGACCTGCCATAAAGGCCGATACCCCATTCTGAGCCGAGCACTAACTACATTGTTTTTCCGCACCATTAAGCCGCAGTCTGCGATACTTGTAGCGACTGTGAAGAAAGTGATCATGGTGCTGTATGGACACACTGTTGGCCCTCTCCGTGTCCCTGCGCCGGACAGTCATGGCAAACCCAGCTGAGTAGATGATGTTACGTAGGCATCGGAGAGAGGGCTCAGCATCCACAGCAGAGAGAGAGAGAGAGAGTGAGAGAGAGAATCTTTGAGTAACTCTTGTTCATTTAACCAAAACTACATTATTTATAGTAAAAATAATGGTTTAATTACGAATTCGTAGAAATAATGATGATGATGATGATAATAATAATAATAATAATAATAATAATAATAATAATAATAATAATAATAATAATAATAATAATAATATAAATAATAATAATAATTGTGGTGACTATTCCCAGAATGCCTGCTTTCACCTGGTAAATGAATAGTCTACTCTCAGTTTTTTGCAGGCTACCGTACACAAAAATATTTACTCCACCAACTTCAAATAAAGTTGGGCTAAAACTTACTGGCTTATAATTAAATATAAGACAAACTGTACGGTACTAAAGGGGAAGGGCATGAGTTATGCTTGCTTAATAGTTAGTGGAGAACTCCCACTGGTTAATAACGCAAATGCACTAAATAATATTAACTGAACACTGCATAAATCCAGGCTTAAATGAAAGACTCATCGATAAAATATAAAAATATATTGAAAAAAAGTTAATATTATAATGGAGAACAATATTTCAGCTTAAAAGCAAAGGATAAATTTTACAAAAATAACAAAGAGTTATAGCTCCAGGCACGACTGCTGGACACATCAAAATAAACAACACTTAATATCAAAATAATAATTATTCAAAATCCAAAAACTTTATGCAATATTAAAACACAGTCACTGCTTGACAAATTTGACAGCACTAGTCCAAGGGGCGAAATGGGAGGCTCATAAATTTACACGAATTTTGCGAGTCTCTAACAATAGCTCATCACCTGGTGCCTTCCTCAGAGCGAGTCCTCGTCCGTTCTGTAAACAAATCAGACGAGCATCACATTCTAATATAAAAGGATATAATTTTATCATATTATACATAATTAAGGATTTCCTAAGATTTAGATTAACTTTACAAACAAATCCCATTTATTTATGAGAAAATGATGAATTAATGACAAAATAAATGATTGGTTTAATATAGTCTTTCAAACGAATATATACATGTAGGCTGATGCGATGCTAATTATGGTATTACAATAAAATACACACAAGGTATAACTAATGAAACTGTGTGTGATAGACAGATCACCACACTCTCCCCCAAAAAAGGGTAGGAAGCTAAGTAAATCACATGTACAAACATAATAAAGTGTAGAGCAAAAACAGAAAATTTAAAGGCATCATTTACAACCTATCCTACTCCAACTGAGTTGAAGGGTCTAGCAAATCTGACTCTTTCCTCTGGTAAAGGAGGGGGGCCTGGTTGAGAGATCGTCTTGCCAACTGCCTTTTTGCACAAAATACATGTTTTTAATATTTTCTTCACAATAACTGTACCTTTAGAGATCCAAAACTGTTTCCTGAGTCCTGACAACATTTGTCCTAATCCACAATGATGATGTTGAATATGATAATGAACCATTATAAGTTTGGTCAATGGATGTTTGGCAGGTAAGTAAATTGGAAATTGTGCTTCAGGAGATAGATCTGAATTCTGTAATCTACTGCCACAACAAATTAACTGATCTTCGTTCAAATGTAAATCTAATTGTTTGACTAAATTAATGAGTTCTGAAGCTGGTTTAGCACTTTGCTCAGGTCGTTTCAAAAATGCAAATAAAGTAGGAAAAGTTTGTAGCTGGGCTAATCTAATACAAGCATGAAGAGTATTCAACCTGAACTTGTCTTGGAAATAATGATTACAGAACTGCTTTACATATGACATGATTCTCATAACTTTAGTAAGAGATGAATATTTACTCATCTCAAAATGAGGAAGTATGGGTTCATTAACATTAGGTTCTGTTAAAATCTCATACACTACTGTAGAATTAACAATGAACTCTTTCTGTTGTGGATATTCTGATGGATTAAGCAAAAATGAAGGTCCATGTCTCCACATGACATTGCTATTCAACTTTGATACACTAACACCTCTGGTCAATATATCTGCAGGATTCTCTCTAGATGGGACATGTAAAATGTTCAAAACAAACTTAGATCGCAAATTGCGAATTTCACACACTCTGTTTCTCACAAAAACATCTGATGATGAATCATGATACACCCAATTAATGGCAACTTCACTGTCACACCATATAGTGCAACCTTTGAATGTTAATTTCTCATTAGACAAGAGTGTCTGAGCCAATGCTGAGGCTAAAGTAAGTGAGAGTAACTCAAACTTAGGAATGGTGAGTGGAGGATTTGGTGATACTCTTACTTTACTCATAATGATATCACTAGATTTGCTTCTTAAGTCCACAGCATATGCAACTATTCCATAAGCTACTTTAGATGAATCACAAAATATGTGTAAATCTGATACACCAGGGACAATTACAAATCGAGGATATTGAATGGTTGACATCTGATTCAAATCTCTGCAAATAACTGAAAATTCTTGTACTAAAGGTTCTGGCAAAGGTTCATCCCAAGAACACTTACTTCTCCATAATTCTGAAATGAATAACTTTCCCTTGATCAAGACTGGTGATAACAATCCTAAAGTAACCTATGTGAGGCCAAAACTCGAATATGCAGCCCCCTTTTGGAATCCGCACTTGAAAAAGCACATAGCTAAGCTTGAAAAAGTTCAAAGACATGCCACGAAACTGGTGCCAGAAATACGCAATCTCAGTTATGATGAGAGGCTGAGGGAATTAGACTTACCATCACTCGAAGCTAGAAGAGTGAGGGGGGATATGGTGACAGTCTTTAAATTCCTTCATGGTTATGATAGAGTGGATAGGGATCGATATTTTGATATGGCTGGCTCTAGAACTAGAGGTCATAGTTTGAAGCTTCGTAAGAAAACTTCTTTGCAGGATGTAAGAAAATACTTTTGCAGTGTAAGAGTAGTTGATAATTGGAATTGGCTAAGCGAGGAGGTAGTTAATGCTATCTCAATCCATAGTTTTAAGGACAGGTATGATAAGTATCACTAAGTATAAAATGGAACCGATCAGGAAACGGGAAGATACGAACTTTGGGCTCTTTCCCGTAAACACAATTAGGTAATCACTTTCTTACTGGAGTACAATTTGATTTCATCGTTTACAACATTCCAAGAAATTCCTAAAACATTTACATTATTCAGATCCAATTGGCCATGATTAACACCTACTTCATCATTAAATTTTACATCATTACTCACCCAACCTTGTAATGGCATAGAGGCTTCTGCTAAAATAGAATTTACTATGGGATGCTCTGTTTTTAACTATTCAGAGTCTGAATAGGTACAAACATATTTATCTACATAGAAATGAGAGATCAGAGACTTAGCTACTGGATGTGAATGTGTCTCCAAGTGATATGTGAGTGTTTTCTGAAGCAAAAAGGGAGATGATGTTGTACCAAAGAGTACTACTTTAAATCTATAGGTAACTACCTTCTGAAGTGTTTCATCCTCGAACCACAAGAATCTACAGAAATCTCTGCAGTTTGGCAAAATACCTATACGTAGGAAGGCTTTGGAAATGTCTGATACAGCAGCTACAGGGTTAGTATGAAATTCAATGAGTGAATCAACAAGTTTGTGGGTTTGGCTTGGGCCTGTTAGTAAACATTCATTCAGACTCTTTGATTGTGAATCAGCTCTACTAGAAGCATTAGACACTACTCTAACAGGAGTGGTAGGAGAATTCTTGTAGACTGGATGATGAGGCAAGTAATGAGTCAGTCCGTCTGTAACTGAAGAGTTATCAATTTTCTCAATGAATCCCAAGTCAATGTACTCATTATAAATCTCTGAGTATTGTCCATAAAGTTCTGGACGAGTTGCAAAGGATTTAGCTAGTGACATGAGCTGACCATAAGCTCTTCTATAGTTAGTTGCTGGTCTCTCAGTGCCCTTAAAGGGTAATTCCACAAAATACTGATTGTCTGCCTTCTGGCAAGTGGACTCAAAATGACTCACTGATTGTACTTCCTCAGGTGTTAAAGTTTCATGTTTAATACCAATAACATCTAAATTACAAAGGTTCTGAACTTCGGACTCAAGGGTTTGTACTCCTACACGAGCACAAAGCACATGTTGCCCATTAACTGTGTTAACTGACTGAGAACTAATTGCCCACTTTGGCATAGGTCCAAAGATAATCGAACCTGCTGTACTAGACAAAAGTGTAATTCCAGAATAGAAAGTATGGTTGGTCACAAATCTATAATAGTAATCTGCACCAATTACCATACTTATGTCACTAATCACATCAGACTCAACGTTAGGATCTGCAAGTTTGATCCCCTCTTTTGTGAGTGTTTCTGCAACACTAGCAATGCCAGGTACATATAACGTAGTGTTAACCTTATTATAGACGACAGCATAAATCGGAATACGTTGTGTACCAATGCGTACTACAACACGAACGACGTCACACAAAATGTTTTCGGCTTGATTACCAAATGAAGTCAGTTTAAGTGAGATACGAAACACTGGATTGAGTTTAAGGCGCTTTACTACTGCAGAATGAATGAAAGACCGTTGAGCGCCGGTATCTAAAACTTCCTAACTGTTTCACATACCCCAGCACCAGAAATCTTAACAATTGCTGTAGGAAGTGCTACTGAAGGAAGTGGAACCTTATTAGTCTGGACATCTGTTTGAACAGAATTAGCGACACTGTCATCTCTTCCTGACAGGATTCTAAACTTATCATCCACTACTACTTGATTAGTGGGAATGTTACTGTTAAGGTTAGTTCCATTATTAATAACTGTTGGGGCATTAGACGCAACTGACACTTGATTAACTGCAGTACTACGGTTGGTTAGTTTCATGCAGAGAAAGGTATGATGTTTGCCATTACAATTTCTACACTCGGCCGTCTCTCTACACTGTGAGGCTCTATGACCTTTCTGCATACACACGAAACATAGTTCTAACTCTCTAACTCTGTTCTTCCTGGCTTCATGAGTTGCGTAATTAGAACAAAACTTAGTATTATGAATATCCTTACAAAAGAGACAAGGTTTGTTCCAAGTACTTGAATTGCTAGATGACGAATTAGACTTATTATGAGTCTGGGACACAACTGCTTGTTTAGGTACTGTACTAAACCTATGATTAGAATTTGTACTAGAATTTTGACTAGTTACTACTTTAGTTTTGGAATGTGAATCAGAATGTGAAACTTGCTTATTCCTAGACTGATCAGAGAGAATACGAGAACATTCCATGACCTTGATAAGGTGTCTAATACCATCCTTCAATTGTGTAATAGTCAAACTATAAGTACTGTACTTATTAAAAAGGTACTCTAAAGTTTTAGGACTAAGTTTCTTAGCAATTATGTCTTTTATTAGGTAGTCATCACAAGGTACTTGGGTTACACCCTCTATTTGCATCAACAAACGTTGAAATGTTAAGTGAAATTCAGTCAACTCAGTTAAATTATGTTCAGGGGGTTTCATGTCCATCAAATCTAAATGTAATTGTTGCAACAAAAGGTCATTGTCGGCAAAGCTTTTTCTCAACAAACTTAATGCTATACTGTAATTACCACTAGTTATGGGAAGACCTTCAATGGTTCTATAAGCTTTACCTCTCAAATAAGATCTGAGCATGCTAAATTTCAATACTGGGTCAATGTCTTGACGACTATCAATTAAACTACTAAAGGAATCCCAAGAACAATTCCACTGACTCAACTGACCATCAAATTCAGGAATCTTAATCTCAGGCAACTTAGGGTGTGGAAGGGGTCTAGCAGGTACTACTGTCTGACTAGGAGCTTGACTAGTTGTAGCTTGTGCTTGACTACCAAAGGACAGGGGGGAATATGGTGACAGTCTTTAAATTCCTTCATGGTTATGATAGAGTGGATAGGGATCGATATTTTGATATGGCTGGCTCTAGAACTAGAGGTCATAGTTTGAAGCTTCGTAAGAAAACTTCTTTGCAGGATGTAAGGAAATACTTTTTCAGTGTAAGAGTAGTTGACAATTAGAATTCGCTAAGCGAGGAGGTAGTTAATGCTATCTCAATCCATAGTTTTAAGGACAGGTATGATAAGTATCACTAAGTATAAAATGGAACCGATCAGGAGACGGGAAGATACGAGCTTTGGGCTCTTTCCCGTAAACACAAGTAGGTAATCACAAATGATCATCTATAGCTGACTTAATTTGTATGAGCACTTTATAGGCATTACGTTTCAGAGTTCTGTGCTCTCTAGAAACTTGGCTAAGCTGGATACTATCAATAGCATCTTGACTGGCTGTCCAATGTACATCAATGGACTCGTACAACTTTGTAAGTTCTGCTTCTGAAAACTGTAACGACCGTAAGGATGGTGGAGGAGACGCTTTTAGGTCATGTTCAATAGAACTGAGCATATCTGTCAGATCATCGGTTACAACCTTGTAAAGTTCAAACGCTTTACTTTGATTGATGGTAAAGACATCTTGCTGGATTAATCTTTACCTTATGCAAATCACAATAAATTTGGCTAGGTGGCCAAACTAAACTAATACCAAAATTCACTAGGATTATAATATTTATATCCTAGGTACACTTGATTACACACGCATGTATTCAATGGTAGAGAACTTCAGGAGGATCTAAATAATCTGCATGAGTGGTCAGAAAAGTGGCTAATGAAATTCAATACTTCAAAATGTAAGGTAATGAGAATGGGTACAAGTGCAAGAAGGCCCAAGCTTGACTACTCGGTAGCTGGAGTACAACTTCAAGAGACAGAAAATGAGAGAGATCTAGGAGTAAACATACTGGCAGATTTGTCTCCAGAAATACATATAAATGGCATAGTAAGGGCAGCATATGCATTCTTATCAAATGTAAGGGTAGCCTTCAGGCACAAGGACAAGGAAATGTTCAGAAATATTTATGTAACCTATGTGAGGCCAAAACTCGAATATGCAGCCCCCTTTTGGAATCCGCACTTGAAAAAGCACATAGCTAAGCTTGAAAAAGTTCAAAGACATGCCACGAAACTGGTGCCAGAAATACGCAATCTCAGTTATGATGAGAGGCTGAGGGAATTAGACTTACCATCACTCGAAGCTAGAAGAGTGAGGGGGGATATGGTGACAGTCTTTAAATTCCTTCATGGTTATGATAGAGTGGATAGGGATCGATATTTTGATATGGCTGGCTCTAGAACTAGAGGTCATAGTTTGAAGCTTCGTAAGAAAACTTGTTTGCAGGATGTAAGAAAATACTTTTGCAGTGTAAGAGTAGTTGATAATTGGAATTGGCTAAGCGAGGAGGTAGTTAATGCTATCTCAATCCATAGTTTTAAGGACAGGGATAATAAGTATCACTAAGTATAAAATGGAACCGATCAGGAGACGGGAAGATACGAGCTTTGGGCTCTTTCCCGTAAACACAATTAGGTAATCACAATTAGGTAGTCACAAATAGCTAATCTAAACCTTTCCTTGGACTATAGAATTCGACATCAGCAGTGATATCGCAAAAAAATATGCCATGGATTTATGCCCAGTGTTTTAATATCAAAGTTCAAAAACAATACCAAAGGTAGCCTATTCCAAATTCCATTCAGTAAATGTAGTAAAGTATGCTAGCTAGGCTAGGCAACATCCGGTTCGAAGGACCAGGAAAAAACTAGAATATGTGGTGACTATTCCCAGAAAGCCTGCTTTCACCTGGTCAATGAATAGTCTACTCTCAGTTTTTTGCAGGCTACCGTACACAAACATATTTACTCCACCAACTTCAAATAAAGTTGGGCTAAAACTTACTGGCTTATAATTAAATATAAGACAAACTGTATGGTATTAAAGGGGAAGGGTGTAGTGGTATAGTGTATTTTCTTTCT
>JAXCGZ010002513.1:0-2500 GCA_037179515.1 Halocaridina rubra
AGAGAGAGAGAGAGAGAGAGAGAGAGAGAGAGAGAGAGAGAGAGAGATAAATTTAATTCTTCACTTTTGGCAAATTATATTCGTGAATCGTAGGTTTTACAAATTATTATGTAAACCGTCTGTGAATAATGCTAGAATTGACCATGAGTTACTGTTGATGTTGACAGCATGTTGCTTGATGCCAACTATAGATACTAGCACAGAAAATTTCTGCTAACTGTAGACATTAATACAGAAACTTTCTGCTGTCTGTAGACACAGATACAGAAAATTACCACCAACCACAGAGGCTAATAAAAAAAAATTGCTGCCCACTGTAGACACTAATACAGAAAATAGTTTGCCTCCCTTTGTAGACCCAAAAGCTGGAAATTGCAGCGAGTTTCTGTTTGTGTTGAGAGTCTGAATCTTGCTTGCCATTTCATCTATTCTCATGAACGGATGTGAGAGCCATGAAACTGGAAAGAGTTTAAAGAAAAAAAAACCAAAGTAAATGACCACATGATTAAATAATAAATACCTAGATAATAAGTGAGTTAATTGATTAATATTTAAATAAGGAAAAGTACGAATAAATAGACATATATAAATGTAAACAAACAAGTAAATACATATATAAGTCAAGAGTAAAAGTATATATAAATAAGAAAAAATAGATAAGTGAATGAAATACACTGAAAGAAAGGGCAAATACGTTGTGCATCTTCAATACTATATTTTTCTTTTATTTTTTCTTTTACTGTTGCCCCACTGAGACTGTCTCACGGGAACATGCGATATTTTTCTTTCGTCATTTGTGAGAGATTACGTGTGTGTGTGTTTGTTTGTGTGTGTGTGTGTGTGTGTGTGTGTGTGTGTGTGTGTGTGTGTGTGTGTGTGTGTGTGTGTGTGTGTGTGTGTGTGTGTTTTACTTGATTTCTTTGTTGTAACTTGGGAATTTTTTTTTTCTGATCGTTCACATTTTATCATTTTGATTGTGCTTTTTTCTTTCTTTCTAAAGAGTCACACAATGTTACAAAAGTATTATGAGTGGTGGTGTTGACTCTGCAGGTTTTTTCCCCTTATACAGAATGACAAAATATACTTTTAAGAAACGAAGATATAGTGTGAATATTTTCTAATAAGTATCAATTAACTATATTAAATTAAATGGACTCTCGTGAGTTTTATTTTCCAGTGTCTTAGTTATTAATACAGAAGCTGAAGTATAAAGTCGGAAAATATTATATCAGTAATATAAAGAAAATTTGTTACGGTTAAAAGAAACAAAGAAATAAATAAGTGACAAGTAAATAAAATTTAAGATGAATATACTATGTATATGAAACAGACAAAATAATAATAATATAATAATAATAATAATAATAATAATAATAATAATAATAATAATAATAATGATAATAATAATAATAATAATAATAATAATAATAATAATAATAATAATAATAATAATAATAATAATAATAATAATAATAATAATAATTATGACAATAATAATAATAGTAATAATAACAATAATTATAATAATAATAATAATAATAATAATAATAATAATAATAATTATAATAATAATAATAATAATAATAATAATAATAATAATAATAATAATAGTAATAGTAATAATAATAATAATAATAATAATAATAATAATAATAATAATAATAATAATAATTATTATTATTATTATTATTATTATTATTATTATTATTATTATTATTATTATTATTATAATAATAATAATTACAATAAAAGCAGTTGCTCTTACTCTTATCATCATCATCTTCTTCGCCATTATAATACTAGTAATGATAATGAAAATTTAAATATTCAATACTTAAGGGAAAAAAATATATAAAAAATTAAAGATGGTATTACAGACTAGCAATGCAAAACATTGAGTTTGGGAGAATCTTGTTAAAATCTTTTAGTTTTATTTGTGCATGAACATTGTATCTACTTGTCTGAAAGAATTTATTTATTTATTTTTTTTCCTTTGAAAGTGGTGAAGGAGGATTCGTCTTAAACATGCCCTTGGGTATACTGTTCCTTAGCGATGATCCTCTTACTTTAATTATTTTTAAGCCTGCCTCAGAATTTTTTTTTTCTCGGAACAAAGAGATCATTTGCTCTGTTTTGATAATTCCCGTAATATTAGTGACTGTTGACCAAGGATATAGCCAGTTTGGCGAGTGAAGGCATAATGTTTAAAATACAATATGGAAATTAGCCTATAGGGATCTTATTCTCTTTCCGCAGCCATTGTATTGTGGTCTTATATGGTGATACATAGCCATTTGTAAGGGAGGGATTATAAAAGCAACGAGCTATAGTGCAGAAAAATGTATTACATTAAAGTATTGCTGCTACAATAGAAAATATATTCTGTCAGTATGTAGTGTGGATGTCTTGGGCTTATCACTGAGCTTGCAATCTGAATGGGTATATTGGAGCAGCGACTCGAAGAAATCAGTGTAAAACTCAAGATTTTTTAATACATCTT
>JAXCGZ010002513.1:10000-15000 GCA_037179515.1 Halocaridina rubra
CCCGTCTCCTGATCGGTTCCATTTTTAGACTTAGTGATACTTATCATACCTGTCCTTAAAACTATGGATTGAGGTAGCATTAACTACCTCCTCGCTTAGCGAATTCCAATTATCAACTACTCTTACACTGAAAAAGTATTTCCTTACATCCTGCAAACAAGTTTTCTTCCGAAGCTTCAAACTATGACCTCTAGTTCTAGAGCCAGCCATATCGAAATATCGATCCCTATCCACTCTATCATAACCATGAAGGAATTTAAAGACTGTCACCATATCCCCCCTTACTCTTCTAGCTTCGAGTGATGGCAAGTCTAATTCCCTCAGCCTCTCATCATAACCGAGATTGCGTATTTCTGGCACCAGTTTCGTGGCATGTCTTTGAACTTTTTCAAGCTTAGCTATGTGCTTTTTCAAGTGCGGATTCCAAAAGGGGGCTGCATATTCGAGTTTTGGCCTCACATAGGTTACATAAATATTTCTGAACATTTCCTTGTCCATGTGCCTGAAGGCTACCCTTACATTTGATAAGAATGCATATGCTGCCCTTACTACGCCATTTATATGTATTTCTGGAGACAAATCTGCCAATATGTTTACTCCTAGATCTCTCTCATTTTCTGTCTCCTGAAGCTGTACTCCAGCCACCGAGTAGTCAAGCTTGGGCCTTCTTGCACTTGTACCCATTCTCATTACCTTACATTTTGAGGTATTGAATTTCATTAGCCACTTTTCTGACCACTCATGCAGATTATTTAGATCCTCCTGAAGTTCTCTACCATTGTTCTCGTTTTTTACTTTCTTCACAATCTTTGCATCATCTGCAAACATATTCATGAATGAATTTACAGACTCTGGTAGGTCATTTACATATACAAGGAACAAAAGTGGCCCTAAAACTGAACCCTGTGGAACTCCACTACTAACTCTTCTCCATTCAGACACTTGAGTGTCTTACTCTAACCCTCTGTTCCCTTCCTTCTAAGTAAGTTTTTATCCATTCCAAGACATTTCCACCTATTCTAGCCATTGATTGCAGCTTCCTAATAAGTCTCCCATGTGGAACAGTGTCAAACGCTTTCTGGAAGTCTAGGAATATGCAATCTGCCCAACCCTCTCTTTCCTGTAAGATTTGGCTTACCTCATCATAAAATTCTAATAAGTTTGTTACTGTTGATCTTCCTTCTCTGAAGCCATGTTGCCTCACTGACAAAAAGTTGAAGGATTCCAAGTGAAGAGAGATATGTTTCCTTAGTAGTTTCTCCATAAGTTTGCAAACTATGCTGGTCAAGGAAACTGGTCTATAGTTCAGAGCCGTATCCCTCCTTCCCTTTTTGAAGATAGGTATCACATTTGCTTGTTTCCAGCATCTTGGAATCTCCCCCGACTCCAATGACTCCTTAAATATGATACTTAGTGCCACTGATATTGTGTTTGCGCATTTTTTAAGCACATGAGGGGATATGTCATCAGGACCTGTAGCTTTATGAACATCTAAATCCATCAGCGCCTTGCATACCTCTGTGGCTGTAAGGTTGATGTTCTCTAATACCGGCCCTTGAGCTTCTATCACTGCAATCTGAGGGGGTGGGGTATTTTCTACTGTAAATACTGACTGAAACTCCTTGTTCAATTCTTTGCAGATCTCTTCGTCCGTCTCAGTGATGCTTCCATCCGCTCTCTTTAGCCTTAAAACCTGTTCTTTTACCTTCAGTTTTCCTCTGATAAAGCTGTGGAAAAGCTTGGGATTTTCTTTAGCCTTCCTGGTGATGTCCCTCTCATAATCTTTCTCTGCCTCTCTCCTTTTACTTAGGTAGTCATTTCTTGCTCTTTTGTAGGTTTGCCAGGCATTTATGTTTTTTCTCCTCCTATACCTTTTCCAGCATTTGTCTCTCCACTCCTTAGCTCTTTTACACCCATTATCGAACCATTTCTCTCTGGCATGAATTACACCTACTTTGGTGACAGGTATGCAGCAATCTACTATCTTCCCATATTTCTCACAAAAGATGTCATACATTTCTTGTACAGATTTGTTGTAAAATAAGGTTCTCCAGTCAATAACTGCAAAAAGCTCATTCATTTTGATGTAATCTCCTTTCTGATAGTTCCTCCTCATGTCCTCAGTGCCTCTACTCTCAGGAAGAATGTCTTCAATGATATACTCCATCAACAACACACAGTGGTCACTCTTTCCAATTGGTGGTTCATACTCAATATTTTCAATATCCAACACATTATCTGTGAACACCAGATCAAGTAGTGATGGCTCATCCCCACCCCTGGCTCTTGTTGGTTCCATTACATGTTGGTGTAGGAAATTCCCTTGTACGCAATCTAGGAATCTTGCCCCAAAGGAGTCCTCACCACTGTGTGGGTCAAGATTTATCCAATCTATCTCTTTATGATTAAAGTCTCCCATAATCAAAATCCTACATTTTTTCTCCCGCGCCATGTTAACAACTGAGTTTATGACTTCAATCGTACCTATATGACTTTCCTCATAAATTTCAAGCCTATTTTGGTTCCTTGGTGGGTTGTATACAACAGTTATTATAATGCTCTCTGACCCAGTATTTATGCGAGCAACAAGAAATTCCCTGAACTCACTTTCTATAGCCAAGTTTATCTCTTCAGCTTGAATCCTCTCACTTATGAGCAGTGCTATCCCTCCACCAGTCCTCTCAGATCTTTCGACCCTTAGTATTCTGAAGCCCTTAGGAAAAACTGTGACACTGTTTATGTCCTCACTCAACTTGTGTGTGTGTGTGTGTGTGTGTGTGTGTGTGTGTGTGTGTGTGTGTGTGTGTGTGTGTGTGTGTGTGTGTGTGTGTGTGTGTGTGTGTGTGTCTGTCTGTCTGTCTGTCTGTCTGTCTGTCTGTCTGTCTGTCTGTCTGTCTGTCTGTCTGTCTGTCTGTCTGTCTGTCTGTCTGTCTGTCTGTCTGTATGTATGTATGTATGTATGTATGTATGTATGTATGTATGTATCAATCTATGTTTTATTTATATTATGCTCTACACCATGTGCGTGCGTACCTGGTATTGTCTGCTAAAATAGTTTAAAAGTTTGAATCATTGTCCTAGGTTCCTCGATGGCAAGGTTTTCAAAAGAAAACTTCATGTAAAAAACAGTTTTAATGATAGCGTAGCTGTACTGTCATCGGTGCTGGTCCTATTTTTTTTTTATTGAAGTAATATATCAAGCTATTAATAATAAAGAAAATAATAATAATAATAATAATAATAATAATAATAATAATAATAATAATAATAATAATAATGATAATAATAATAATAATAATAATAATAATAATAATAATAATAATAATAATAATAATAATAATAATAATAATAATAATAATAATAATAATTAATGACTGTAGAAAAGTAGGTTTGAGTAACACAAGTGGGTGCTCTTCCAATATGTGATCAACCCTGAACGTTCACATTCCAACCTAACCTAACCTAACCTAACTTAATATAATCTAATCTAACCTAACCTAATATGATCATGAAATGGGTGATCATAGATTGTAGTTAGAGAATATATTGGAAGAGCACTCACTAGTGAATGAAGTAGCAGCAGCAGCAGCAGCAGCAACAACAACAACAACAACAACAACAACAACAACAACAGCAACAACAACAGGAGAAGAAGAAGAAGAAGAAGAAGAAGAAGAAGAAGAAGAAGACTTGCATTCCCGTCTAATTTCAGTCCTACTTTTTACACTTATCTACGTTCCTGACATTGTCAGTATCCCTATTCAACATATTCCCCGTTTTCAAGCCCTTTCTCATTAAAAGATTATATTCTAACAATCGCAGCTGCCCTATTCTTTTTCTAATTCAGATTGTTTTTACATCCTAGAAATCATTAGAAATGACTATCATATTTCTCTAAACAAGTCAATCAGATATTCTACTATTCCGTGTAGGTGATTTTATTTTACGAGTATCCACGAGACAGTCAAGAAAATCACCCTCATCTGGCCCGGGCATGATGAAAACACCAAGACGAAAAAATGTAGAAGGTAAAGGACAAGTCAGAAAAAGGGGAGTGATACAACAGGAAAAGGGCAGACCGAAAGAATAGTCGAAGTAATGAGGGCCTAGAAATATGGCAGGATTAGGCCCTGAGATGACGATAGATCAGCGTTTTGAATGAAGATAGGTTATAAGAACTGGGGAAGACAGAATGAGGAAGAGAGTTCCAGAGTGTGGAGGTAGATGGGAAGAAGCAGTCGCTGCACCTACAAATCTCCACAGAGCACGTGTGAGATAAAGCAGCTTGGCGCGTGTTAAAAGGCCTCCGCAGTGGGGAAGGGGTGCAACTCGCCAACTTATCAGAGCAGTGATGGAAGTAGTAGCGACAGAAAAGAGAAAGGGATAATACCTAATGGCGGAGACAAAGAGAATCCAGATTAAAAGCAAGAGAAGGGTCATTTATGAGTCTTATTACCTTAGATTCAACCATTTCAAGGAGATAAGTATAAGAAGAAGCACCCCAGATGTTCGAGCAGTATTCTAAGCAGGGATGGATTAGACCTTCATAGATCTTAAGTAAATGAAAAGAGGAAAAGTAACGACGAAAACGAAACAGAACCCCCAAATTTTTGGCTGCAGATTTAAAAATTTGGATTATGGGATTCCTACTAGATAAGTTAGAGGCTATCTGGATTTCTAATATCTTAATAGAATTAAGAGGGTGAATTTCGAGAGTTTCAAAGACACTAAGGCTATCAGGAAGAGAAGAAGATAAAGAGTTAGCTAGAAGCTGTGTCTTGGAAGCATTACATTTAACTAAATTTTGTGTGCCCCACTCAGATACCCACTGCAAATCAGAGTTGAGAATAGGAGAGAGAGTGATACAAGACTGATTACGGGTAGCAGATGAAAATTTTGAAGAAAATACAGAGGAAAAATGCAGGGTAGAAGCGTCGGCAAAGGCACGGAGAAAAGAGGAGGATGGGGACTGAAGAAGATCGTTGATGAAGAGAAGAAAC
>JAXCGZ010002513.1:20000-25000 GCA_037179515.1 Halocaridina rubra
CAGGGGAGATTCCAAGATGCTGGAAACAAGCAAATGTGATACCTATCTTCAAAAAGGGAAGGAGGGATACGGCTCTGAACTATAGACCAGTTTCCTTGACCAGATACTTTGCAAAGTTATGGAGAAACTACTAAGGAAACATATCTCTCTGCACTTGGAAACCTTCAACTTTTTGTCAGTGAGGCAACATGGCTTCAGAGAAGGTAGATCAACAGTAACAAACTTATTAGAATTTTATGATAAGGTAAGCCGAATCTTACAGAAAAGAGAGGGTTGGGCACGTTGCATATTCCTAGACTTCCAGAAAGCGTTTGACACTGTTCCACATGGGAGACTTATTAGGAAGCTGCAAGCAATGGCTGGAATAGGTGGAAGTGTCTTGGAATGGATAAAAACTTACTTAGAAGGAAGGGAACAGAGAGTTAGAGTAAGACACTCAGTGTCTGAATGGAGAAGAATTAGTAGTGGAGTTCCACGGGGTTCAGTTTTAGGGCCACTTTTGTTCGTTGTATATGTAAATGACCTACCCGAGTCTGTAAATTCATTCATGAATATGTTTGCAGATGATGCAAAGATTGTGAAGAAAGTAAAAAACGAGAACAATGGTAGAGAACTTCAGGAGGATATAAATAGTCTGCATGAGTGGTCAGAAAAGTGGCTATTGAAATTCAATACTTCAAAATGTAAGTTAATGAGAATGGGTACAAGTGCAAGAAGGCCCAAGTTTGACTACTCGGTAACTGGAGTACAACTTCAAGAGACAGAAAATGAGAGAGATCTAGGAGTAAACATACTGGCAGATTTGTCTCCAGAAATACATATAAATGGCATAGTAAGGGCTGCATATGCATTCTTATCAATTGTAAGGGTAGCCTTCAGGCACATGGACAAGGAAATTTTCAGAAATATTTATGTAACCTATGTGAGGCCAAAACTCGAATATGCAGCCCCCATTTGGAATCCACACTTGAAAAAGCACCTAGCTAAGCTTGAAAAAGTTCAAAGACATGCCACGAAACTGGTGCCAGAAATACGCAATCTCAGTTATGAAGAGAGGGTGAGGGAATTAGACTTACCATCACTCGAAGCTAGAAGATGGAGGGGGGATATGGCGACAGTATTTAAATTCCTTCATGGTTATGATAGAGTGGATAGGGATCGATATTTTGATATGGCTGGCTCTAGAACTAGAGGTCATAGTTTGAAGCTTCGTAAGAAAACTTGTTTGCAGGATGTAAGGAAATACTTTTTCAGTGTAAGAGTAGTTGATAATTGGAATTGGCTAAGCGAGGAGGTAGTTAATGCTATCTCAATCCATAGTTTTAAGGACAGGTATGATAAGAATCACTAAGTATAAAATGGAACCGATGAGGAGACGGGAAGATACGAGCTTTGGGCTCTTTCCCGTAAACACAATTAGGCAAGTACAATTAGGTAAGTACACACACACACACACACACACACACACACACACACACACACGCGCACACATACACACACACACACACACACACACACACACACACATATATATATATATATATATATATATATATATATATATATATATATATATATATATATATATATATATATATATATATATATATATATATATATATATATATAGAGAGAGAGAGAGAGAGAGAGAGAGAGAGAGAGATGAATGAATGAATATGTAGATCTTTCTTGAATTTCTTAACTTGTTTTGCAGTCTTTTTTTTTTTTTAAACATTATTAAATCTAGGAAATTACTTCCATTTTCGTTCGATTTTCGAGCTATATATCAGGGATCCAGTAATATAATTATAAATTACCATAGATTTGTATCTTGTTGCCCTAGGGAAGTGTACTGTATATTATTGAGATCATCACTATGGAGAGATACAGTAAAGAACATGTTAAAGATGCATCCTCCTGCACTATTCTCAAAAACAAACTATATATATTTTAATTAGACATATTGATATATTGCTCATACAGTGATCTAACTAAATTATCTAATTATCATTATTATTATCATTATACATATTATTATTATTATTATTATTATTATTATTATTATTATTATTATTATTATTATTATTATTATTATTATTATTTGATAAGCTGTTTACTTCTTACTTATATATTTGTTTATATACTCACTAAGAAGCTTAGAGAAGTAGTTTAGGTATGTACGGATCCTGATGAATGAGTGTTTTTCTGTTAGGCTACCCACTCTGCAAGGGGGAAATGGGCCAGGTATATGTATGTACGAGTACGACGAGTATGTAATTGCAGGCTTTTTAGCTTTGTACTATTCAAGTGTCTGCATTAATAACCAACATACTGAAAATGAATTATTTTAAGTCAAGCTCTCTCTCTCTCTCTCTCTCTCTCTCTCTCTCTCTCTCTCTCTCTCTCTCTCTCTCTCTCTCTCTCTCTCTCTCTCTCTTTTCCCAAGCTAATACTGAATCTATTTTTTTTTTAATATAAGTGCTATTTTCTAATTTTGTAACAGACAGTTAGGTTAAACAATAATATAGATTTTTAAATACTTTTTTTAGAACAGCAAAGGAACCCATTCTTGTTTACGATAACCCTTAAGAAGACAAGACTGAAAGTGCTCCTACACAGAGGTAAGGGTAGGTGTGGGTCCTCTTCCAAATAATCCTCCGCCCCATAATGGCTCGTGGCATTTCCTCTGGCTTATGCTGTGTGCGTGCCGGCATGTGAGAGGTGTTTAGGTGTGGGTGGTTTCTGTGTGTGTGATATGTGGTTGCCGTAGGATGTTTTTATGTGGGATGTTCTGTGATTTTTTCTCTCTTTTTTCTTACCTCTTAATATGAGTTTGCGAGATCTCTTAAGGTTTATTAGATCTACGCTTATACCACGGAATGAAATTATATCTTTAAAAAAATGTACTGGAGCTGCCTATGCTTTTGATTGCATATAAAACCTTTAAAACACATTGGATCTATATTTATCACAAACTGCATAACTTAACTGTAAAATTAATTTTAGCTGTGTGTATGGTATCCATGACATTTAAAGCTTTTAAAACTCATCAGAGCTCCATGCATACCAGTGACAGAATTTAGAACTATTAAATCTTCATATAACGTCGTATTTTAAGTGTTTGAATTTAACTTACTGCCATGTTTGTACTACGAGTAATGTAGAGCTTTTAGTATTCAAAAGAGTTTCATCCATACCATTGCCTGTATTAATAACAATAAAAGCTCTTTTGGAACAGCGTGTGTATACTACTAAATTAATTTAATTCTTTTTAATATTCATTTGAGCCACGTTGTAATTATATGAAGAAGAAAATTTTGGTTGTTGAAGAAATTTCTCGTGTGATTTGTTTTCTATGATATAGTTTCATATGAAAACAGAAAAATGGAATTTGATAATTTAGCATTACAAACGTCTTGTGTGTGTGTGTTTTTTTTTTTCTCCTGGCTCACTGTAGTAGTAAAATTTCATGGGTACCGTATGAGGTGTTTATTTTTTGGCTTTTTCGAAGCCCGTTTTTGTGAAGATTGTGCTGTAGTCATTGATCACACGCATATATTGATCCGCTTAGTGAGCCTGCTGAATTGACGGGGGTAATCTATCACAAAAGAAACGCCACCAATGTCTTCTTAATTCCAAAAAAGTTCTGAAAGAAAGAGAAGCTTACAAATTATTTTGGGAAATCTCAACTCCCTGGCTACTGACTCCATTTCCACGGATCCAATAAAGGTTGGTTGGTGTCCATCATCCTTCTATAGAGATTTCATCGTAGCAATTGAATAAAACTGAGCTTGTACCTGGCTCATTTTTCTCGTATTCGTAACTTAAGTTCTGATCAGGTTTGTGAAGATAAGAAATACAGTTAACAAAGTTTCATCTCTGCTGCTTTATGATAATAATCTTTATTCTAAAGTTAAGTCATTATTTTAGTGTTATTTCCTGTGCAGTAGTTATGATTGATTTGTAATGGCCTTTTATGCCAAGAGGAAGTGCCTGCCACACACACACAGTCCCTTGGTAATGTAGAGCCAAATGAAAAAAAATAAAATCGCCTCGCAGTAGGCCTAACATGTCGCTGGTGTTAGTTATTGACGAAAATGGTAATGGATAAACGTGAGAGATCCTGATCAAAAATTAACTGCCCCAAAGGTTCTCCAGCAAAAACAAGTACCAGAATGTTGCCATTCATTCGTGCGCACAGAAGGGAAACATGATGTTGAATACTGCTGAGGAATTTGTTGACAGGAGATTGGGATATGGGGCGTTAACACCAAGAGTTGTCCTGCAGAGTGAAGATGGGGATCAAGAAGAGAAAAAGAGGTCCTGGGGAGTTACTGACGAGGAGGAAGGTCTCTTGGTGTGGTAAAGGGATCCAGCTGTTCTTCTGGAGTGGAAAGGCAAAGGGCTTCTTTGGGTGTAAAAACGGACCCGGATATGTTTCTGGAAAAATATTAAGTCACATGGAAAATTTGTCTCTGTGTCTGTATTCCTGGTGGTATTGATACATATGAATTTGCAATGCGCAAGTTTTGTTATGTTTACCGTAATTAATACAATTTATTCTTTTTATAATCAAATAACTGCACATGGGGACATGTGCATACGGGTACTCTCAGTGATATGCAGTTGTTTACATTACAATCTATATTTGGCCATTTATAAATCAAATATTAATAGAATTTTCAATTCAGTGTCGTTGTGTTTTCAAAAAGAGTTATGTGATGTAGCTAATTTTGTACAGTCAAGGAAGTTGGTTCTTAGAAAACAAAATTGATAAATGCCAATATATTCCTTCAGCTAGGCGAATTGTGGCTGCCAGAAAAATGACAGTAAAGGACTAATAACTCTTTTCGCTGAAATTAATACCACAAACTCTCTCTCTCTCTCTCTCTCTCTCTCTCTCTCTCTCTCTCTCTCTCTCTCTCTCTCTCTCTCTCTCTCTCTCTCTCTCTCTCTCTCTCTCTCTCTCTCAGATATGTATGATTGCGAAGCCCCAGTGG